>CM016566.1:29729185-29897677 GCA_003412495.2 Echium plantagineum | reverse complement strand
AAAATTACAAAAAAATAATATTATGAAAGTATTTTGAAAAACGAATTCAATTATATCAATTTTATATTTTTTGGACTAATGAATATAAAGTAATTTGTAGTCAAAGTTTGACACAAATTCCCAAAACGTCAATTAAATTGGAACGGAGGAAGTATTTGATTTCACTAATTTGAGTTTCATTTCTAAAAATATACTTTAATAGAATTGGTATCTATATGTTTCAATGTATCAAGGAAAAATTGTAACACTAACACGAATACATATATTCATTAAAAAAAAATTAAAATTTGACCACTAAAAGTCAGAGTGATTGTTGAATCTTTCTCGTGCACACATATTCACGAAGAGACTAATATTATTTTCACATCTTGGCTTATTTTCTAAATATCTCATGTACTAGTGTTATCTTTTCAATTAGACCATTGCTACGTTTATATTTTCATGTTACAACAAGTGCTTTTTTCGCTTAAACTAGAGATGAGGAGAGAAAATGGAGTGACAATTTGGTAGTTTGTCCCTAATTAAAATCAACCAAATTAGATACATATAGTGAATCTCCCTCATTTCTTTTCTCAAACAATGTATTGAAACTTAATGCTCATTAGTTCATAATTCTTATTCTACAAAGACATATCTTAAGATTTCATGAAATTACTCATTGAGCACCACCTAAAATGCCAGTGATGGAAGTGGGACCACAACTTTATACTACGTACTGGCGAATTTTCACCATCACCAGCTAACAACTTTCCATGTTATATATATATTTTCTAAAATTTGTAATGAATAAGGGATCTGAACAATTATCATGGAGAGCTTTATTCCAGCCTCTTTATAACTCAAGGACAAGGAAGAAGGAGATGAAAGAGGTGGTATTACTGTAAAATATGAGCTCTCAAAAGTTATTGTTGGTTCAAGCAAGTTGATCAAGTTTTTCAAGAGTCAACTGTTATGCCACAATGGTCATAACAGAAATGGGAATCCACGAGAGTATCAAATATGAGAGACCAACACACAAGTGTTACGATAATTGAAGTTCTAATCCGTGAAGTCGGTTAAGCAGAATCGAAGATTCGAGAAGTGAAGATTTTATTACCAAAAACGGATTAGGAAACAAACGATTGATTAAAGAAAGAAGCTATATCCTTGAAGACCAAACAAACCAAATTAGTTAACCTTGACTATTTGGAAAGTAATCAATCGAGAAAAGGAAAGTTTTATTGCGCAAAATTTCCATATCACCAATAGTGGAAGATATGCATTCAGCGAAGGAAGATGTTATAGAGATTCTTCACAACCAAAAGCCCACGACCTAGAATTATAAATGGAGGAGCATGTCTTCACAAGACAGACGACAACTTTTGTTCAAGAATTAAAGAGAGTCCTATATTTTATAGAGCTAGGTTGTCGATGTGTTAGGATCTTTGTGCTTTGCTCCTAACTGAATGTACAGTTGATATATTGTCCATAGTATATCAACAATGAGGTTTTATCTCTACCTATTCACACATACTTTATTTAGATCCAACATCGGGATGATGTTGTAGTTGTGTATCGGGAGATACTTGATAGGGAGACCATATAGAAGAGTCTAGCATAGGGCAATAAAGTATGTGCGCATACGCGTAAGACCCATATTATAACATCTTTTCATAGTGGATTTTCCTTGGGTTGGCTGCCCCCCAGACGTAGGTGTCCGTTGGCACTGAACTGGGTTATCAATTGTTGTGTGTTATTTATTCTCCAGTTATTTACACATTTATTGTAGACCTGTTCTAACAGTTGGTGTGCTGTTTGGTGTGGGTTGCAATAACAGTTATTATGCTTGGTAAATTCATGAAACACCGGATTTTGTGCCAGATAAATAGCAGACTTGCTATCACAAAACAACTTCATCAATTTGGGATGCTCAGCCCCAAGAACTTGAGAAGCCCATTTAACCAAAGCAACTCACAAAGTAACCATGGCCATGACTTGATAGTCTGCTTCCGCAGATGATCGAGAACTATATCTTGCTTCTTGAATTTCCACGAGACTGGAGATTGCCCAAGAAATACAATGCATCCTGAAACTGATCGACGTGTGATAGGACATCCCGCCCAATCCGAATCACACCGACCTGACAGATGTAAGTCATTATCTGCACGCAACAATACACCCTGCCCTGGGCATCCCTTTAAATATCGGACCACTCGTAATGCAGCATTCCAGTGATCATGGCGAGGCTCATGCAAGAACTGAGACAGAACAAGTACTGAAAAGGCCAAATCAGGCAAAGTAAAGGACAAATACAACAGACGACCAACTAACATCCGATATCACTCCTCATCCCGAAGAGGCCCACTAGTGGAGGTAGCCAATGTTTAAATTATGTTCCATCAGAAAACTGATAGGTTTGGCTCCTAACAACCTAGTTTCAGAAATTATATGCAGGGCATATTTCTGTTGACAAAGAAATATCCCCTCTTCACTATGAGCAACTTCAACCCCTAAAATGTATTTCAAGATTCCCAAGTCCTTCATATGGAAGTAAGAGCTCAAATATTGCTTAAAGCTAGAAATCGCAGCAGAATTGTTGCTGACAAGATTAAGTCATCCACGTACACCAACACATTCAAGCAGACAGTCTCTCTGGTCAAAGTGAACAAAGAATAATCAAACCAAGATTGAGTGAACCCATACCTCCACAGATCTGCAACTAACTTTGAAACCCAACATCGAGGCGCTTGCTTCAACCCATATAGAGATTTCTGCAGTTTACAGACCCGCCCTAGACAACCTTTATCAGCGAAGCCCGGTGATAGTCTCATGTAGACTTCCTCTGCTAAATCTCCATGTAAGAAAGAATTATGAACATCCATCTGGTGTAGCTCCCAGTTTTTTTACTGCGGAAATAGCTAGGAAGGCACGGATAGTCACCATCTTTGCGACAGGGGCAAAAGTATCAACATAATCAATGTCTTCTACTTGATGATTTCCAAACACAACCAAGCTAGCTTTATAACGTTCAATCTTCCCATAAGATTTATATTGTACCTTATAAATCCACTGTGCTCCAAGTGCCTTTTTGCCTTTCGGCAAATTCACCAAGGTCCTTGTGCCGTTATCCTCAAATGAAACAATTTCTTTCTACATAGCCTCTCGCCACTCTGGATGTTTCATAGCTTCCTTGAAGGATCTTGGTTTTGTACCTGCAATTATAGTTGCAAGAAAACTTTTGTGCCAAGTACAAAACCGTTCACAATTAACAGAATGAGTGTCTGAAGTCCCAGAGGAGGGCTGCGGTGAAGATGGTCGTAACTTTTGTGTGGTGTTCGCAAAAAAATCTTTCAGTTTGACAGATGGAATCTTGACTCGTTTTCCTCTTCCCAAATTCGACTCCACCCCTATGCCCAAGACTATTCCATCACCAATATTAGCACTACTATCACCAACATCGGATACTTCACCCGAAACAACCTCCTCCGTAAACACCTCAACAGGAGTCCCAACCTGAGACTCCTCCAAATCTGACCCAGAATCACCAACTTCAACAACCAAAGGAGAAACCATAGGAGTTTGCATAGAAGAATTAGGGAGACGATGCACATACGGGAACTCAGTTTCATAAAACACGACATCACGAAACACAAAATAAATATGAAAGTCCTGGTCAAACAGTTTCCACCCTTTTTTTTAGAGAAAGGAATTTGTATTAAAGAGGAAAAAAATACAAACTAATGCTATATAATCAAACATAGCCATACTAAACCCCCAGTGAAGACAAACTCTCCAATTGGCCTTATTTCTAACGACCATTCCACCCACTAACACTAGTCCTAATAGAATGAACCCATTTGTGAGCCACATGCTCATAACTCACTCTACTAGAGCAAAAAATATACTCATTCCTAACAGCCCAAATATGATAAATGGTTGTAGAAACACAAATCCTCCTAAGCCGACTACGAAATGACCTGCCAGCACCCTTGCCTAGTATCCATTCTAGCTCTTCACTCCACCCATGAGGAACATGATACTCTCCTAAATACATGAGCTACTTCCTCCATACACCTGCAACGAAAACACACTAAAAAAAGAGTTGTTGCTCGGTCTCCTTCGGGCCTTGATAAAGCACACAAATGTCGTCTTGCACCACTTGTCATTTGAGGAGCCTCACCTTGGTGGATAATCTATTGAGGCAAGCAAGCCATACGATAAACCCAAACCTCAGCACTTGGCCCTTAAACCAAGCTACCTTAGCTTCCACCATCTCACAGGCGCAACATGCTCCCTTAAACAATTCCAGACATCATAATGAACATGAGCTTCCCTCCCAAACCATGTCAACTGATCAGCCTCCTCAGAATCGAGAACTGAAAAGGCGTCAAGGAACCTACTAGCTTCCGCACTAATAGGCCTCCTTCCCATACATCGCTCAGACAGGAAAGCAACAGGAGAATCATTTCTAAGCCACACATCAAATAGACAATTGGTTGTCTTGCCATCATGAATAACACTCTACACATGAGGTCTGAGCACATCTCTCATGCCTAACATTTTAGCCCCACACTAAGAGTCCGTACTCCTAACTTTAACACCCCAAAAACATTGACCCTTTAGGCGATATGTGTGAATCCACTTTACACTCAAGGCCTCTTTGTTGCTACATATATTTCACACATGCTGAGCCATACAAGCAACATTCCAATCAGCAATCCCCTTAATCCCTAGACCCCCGCTCCTCTTTAGGGAGGATAATTTGCTTCCACGCGACCTTGGAAACAAACCGGCCATTACCCCTACCCTTCCACAAGAAAGCCTTAACCATTTTGTCAATCTCCCTAACCACCATCTTAGGAAGCAACTCTGATGGGCACCATTTACTAGAGATACCAAATAAAACAGACTGAATTAACACCAATTTTCCCGCGAAACTGAGCTTATTTCCTTCTGTTGATTATCATGGGGTTGCAAGACACAATGAAATACAATAGTTCATATGTCATACAACCCTAATTCGTTGATCGTTAGAACTTACACAATGAAACTAGCTCATAGAAGTATATGTTTAAAGGTAGTGTGAATATGCTACAAATAACATATAAAAGAGTAGTGCTACAAAGTTATACCTTTGAAGCGTGAGCGGAAGCTTTGTAAATCTTTAAGCGCTTATCCCCACACCTTGCTCCTTTGCTTTCTCCTTGAAGAAATGTCTATCACCAAGGCGATATGAAACTACTATGAAATAGTCCACACCAATACCTTAGATAGCAATAAGACACACTTGGACTAGTGTGTGTTATTGAGGAGTATGTAGTCTTTACTACTATAGCAAATAATAGAACTAGTTCTACACTCTACACTTAGAGTTTTGCTAGGGGGTTGAGGTTGAAGATGAAGTGTGTTTGTTTGTGTTGTTGTGTTCTCTAGCAAGAGATGTGCAAGACTTAGATATATTTCTTCACATTCAATATCATCTTATGATATAGAATGGATGATGAAACATATTGCACACTAAACAAACACATTAACCATCCATATGGTTAATCCCTCTTGGTCCATGGAAGATGCTCTTACAAGAGTTCTTCCCAAGGGATACAAAGCCTTCCCAAGGCATAAAGTAGCCACCAAGATGTCAACTCCTCATAATGATGAGATTAGTTAATTAATCTTAATTAATTAATTAAATCATATCTTGTTTAATCAATTCATTAATTAATTAAATCATTTCAATAAATGATAATATATAAATATATATCTCACATATATATATATATACATAAACCCTAAATAGTGTGTCCGGAACTAATTCCGGGCGCACCATCGGTTCGGTCGGGACACGATCTCGATCGAACCGAAATTCCTCAATATGGATCAAATCCCTTATTCACTTTCGGGTCACTACTCGAAAGTATCTTCGGTAATTGTTATGTGTGTGACCTCATAGTCCGAGTAACGAAAGCATCGGGATTCAACGTATAAGACCGTATACTCGAATCCCGAAGATCATCGTGAGAGCCTAGTCTGCCATTCGATGACCCCCGGCATTATCTCGGGTGAGACTACTGATAGTTCAGATAACTATCGGTTGTTGAACCGTATATATAGATGATATAGTTCACGGGCACTAATTGAGGAAATTGACACATCAATTTCCAACACCTTCCCAGCCATTGATACGTTGTCTAATTCGCTCAACTAACAGCCTGCAATCCTTAACACCTAATTGCTTGGTAGTGAGAGGGATTCCCAAATACTTCACAGGCAAGGTGGCAACAGGGATGCCTAAAATAACACTTAACCTTACAATCTCGACATCAGTAACACCAGCAAAGTAGCTGGAGCTTTTCCCCAAATTAGGATATAAACCGGACACCTGGCTGAACTCTTGCATAACCTTACCAATAGCCTTCATCGACTTAGCATTAGTGGCATTAAGAACAAACCGATCATCGGCTAAACTTACGTTCACCAACTCAATATCCATATAGTAAGGGTGGTAGTCAAAATCTCTTTCGATATGCAGCATGGCTGTGAGACACTCCATGATAATAATGAAAAGATAAGGGGAGATTGGATCCCGCTGTCTAAGTCCTCTAGAACTCTTAAATGACCTTGCATACTCCCATTTATCGAAATAGAAAACCAAGCCATCGTCACGTTGTGGATAACCCTATTTTCCTAAAAGAATAACCAACAAAGACCTTCTACTGTGACTACCAAATTTATCAAGCTTACATTTCTAATCATGAGTGAAACATCGAGAGCCAAAGACACGCAAGTGCAAATATGAAGGCACAAGACCATACAACAATTCATATGGAGTCTTAAAATGCAAAACACTTAAAGGAGTACGATTTATCAGATAAGCAGCAGTCAGAATACATTCACCCCAAAACTGAATAGGTAAATTAGGTTGAAATCGTAATGCCCTACCGACATTTAGAATATGGAGATGTTTTCGCTCAACCCTCCCATTCTGTTGAGGAGTCCCGACCCAAGAGGTTTGAAAAATAATGCC
Organism: Echium plantagineum; assembly: GCA_003412495.2. NCBI lineage: Eukaryota > Viridiplantae > Streptophyta > Magnoliopsida > Boraginales > Boraginaceae > Echium > Echium plantagineum. The sequence continues at coordinate 29,890,674 of CM016566.1, read as the reverse complement.
TTGAGTAGAAAAATAATCACGCATGCCAAAAATTCAGTACCATTATCACTATGCACAAACTGAACTTTAACATGAAATTGACAATTAACAAAAGCAAAGAACTGCATAAAATACTTTTGAACCTCAGTTTTATCCACCAACATATAAACCCAAATTGCACGAGAATAATCATCCACAATACTAAGAATATACCGAGCCCCACACAAAGATACCGTGTGATAAGGACCCCAAACATCGCAAGTATTAATTCAAAGCAACATGTAGCGTTATGGTCACTACTGACAAAGGATTCACGACTCTGTTTAGCTTGATGACACACAATACAAGCTTTATTCGACAAACAACAAGAACTATGAATAAAATATAGCAATCTAACTACTTTGTCTGAAGGATGCCCCAATCTTTGATGCGACAGATTAGGTGCCACTTTCCCATCAACATGCAACACTAAAGCCTCCGGAACACAACAAAAGTAGTACATACCATTTTGCCGCTCACCGACTCTAATCAGGGTCCTCGAGATGCGTTCCTGTATCATATAACTATTCTTAGTAAAGTGAACATAACAATTAAGAGAATCAGATAACTGGGACAACGAAAGTAAATTGTAGGTAAATTAAGGCACAAATAAGACATTATGTAGAACAAGAAAAGCAAACAAACGAACACTGCCACTCTGAGCAACATTAGTAATCTGCCCATCAGGAAAACCAATCGAACAACTCGGAATATCAACCACATCATGCAATAAACTAAAATTGCCAGTAACAATGCTTGAAGCCCCTTTATCAATAATCGAAGAATTAGTAATAGTCGTACCACTCAATCGATCCTGATAACCGATAATACAATTACCCATAAACTGGCTAAATTATTGCCATTCAACCCATTGGTTATCTGTAGAGTTGCTCGAGCCGGACTGCCTGTTGTCCACTAGGCTGCTTCTGCTTAGTTAAAGTCCCTGGTTAGTTAAAATAACTGTGTTAATGATAGTTCCGAGATTATCACTAGAACTAAGATAAAAGGAGAATTGTGATCGATTTTAGTGGGATGAGGGGGATTGAAGTGAGGTATTGCCGTATTGGTGGGGTCTGTTCGTCACTTAAGGATGAACTAGTTTCATGAGTTTCCTTGGCCATTGATGTGCCGTGTGAAGATGGAGTAAAAGAGAAGAAAAGAAATCAAACTTTAGGTTTTGAAAAATACTCGTAGTTAGAATAGCTCTGATCCCATGTAAAATATGAGCTCTCAAATTGGAGCAAAAGTATTATTATGCTAATGTGTTACAATATTTACAATACATATGCTAGACCTGGTGGGCTAATAATTACAAAGGCCTAGTCTATAATAATCATACAATATTATTCTGTCTAATAGCTACTCATACATGCAAAATAAACTTTGGTTACTTCCTTGTATAATGTTCTTCCCTCCAAGATTTTACCCTATTCTTCAATTGGAAGTGAAACCTAACAAATTTTCTCAATCTTTTTGCTAGCTTCTTTGAATCTTAGAATGATGTTCTCATTTTCCTTTTGTTAGTTCATATAAATGATGTTGTATGTACGCACTTTATATATTATCTCTCTCCTAAATTGTTTGTCCATTTTCTATTTTAGGAGTCAAACTTAAAAATATTGATCATGAATTTGCATTAGCCGATAAGAGACAATATAGTCATTTGAGATCTTGTTAGATTTGTCTCAGTGTATACTTTTGAAATATCAACTTTTTGTAATTTTTACGCTTGTAAAATTAGATATATTTACGTATTAATTTGTGTCGCGGAGACCGCGTAAGTCAAAACATGACAACTAATTTAAGATGGAGGGAGTAATTCTTTGGGAGGGTGGAAGTCTGGAAGAGAAGCTTTGTTAGGGGTGAGTGAGTGGTTGGAGGCTCCATAGTATAGTGTTCACTAGAAAAAATGAGGGTGCGGGGAGACGGAATAAGATAAAGGATATAGTTAATTATAAGTGAACAATATAAATTGCCTTTCTGTTTTTCCTCATCATCTAGTGATTATTGATAGTGTTTAATTTATCAAAATTTGTTTTGTTAGGGGTTTTATTTTCATTAAGTTTGTAAATTCTTATAATAAGCGTTCAGACAAGCATATCCTTGTTGTGTTTCTAATATAAAGATCCTTTTTTGAGTTACGAAATTTTATTTCTTAATTTTGTTTTTGAAAATTAGTAGTGTTTTATTCAGTCAAGATTTGATTTTTCTGTTTCAGTGTTGTTTTTTGATGCTTGAATAGTGAAGGAACTAATGAATTGTTATCCATAGATCTTTGTGTAGTTTTCAATTTTTGTTTCTTAACTTGTTTTGGAAATTGGGTAGTATTTTATTTAGTATAAATCTGATCTTGTTCAATTATGGTTTGTTTACTGGTGCTTGAAGAGTGTAAGAATTAATCAATTTATGAGCTAAAGATCTTTCTTTAGTTGCCAAATTTGGTTTAATTTTCTTGTTTTGTAAATTGGGTAGTGTTTAATTTAGTAACAATATGTATCATTTTTTTGTTTGTTTTTGGGTTGTTTTCTGATGCTTGAAAAGTGCATCAACTACTTTTTTTTTTTGATAATTCATGCATTTCATAAAATTAATTAAAAACGATTACATCATTGTCATTAACATTCAGATGAGGATACACAGAGAAGTCGAAATGATTACAGTCCGAATTAAAGTCGGCAATACTTTCATCCAAAAGATTCAAAAAACATCCAACTGCCGTCGGTACCAAAAAGATCTGCAACAGGTGTTCAGCACGTTTCTCTTAATCATTTCCCATTCTTTGTCTCTTGAAAGCTTGTGAAAGTGTTTACTCCAGACCTGTGTAAAGAGTGCATCAGTAACAAAATAAATCGAATGATAGTTAGCTCCTTTAACCAGTAGTAGTCCTGTGATTATTGCATTAAAAGCACTTTCAATGTTTATTTCTTTGTTGTCAGAATCTTTTAGAGAGAATATGGGGTTGCCGTTGATAATGTTGTGATTTCCTTTGTGTGAGAAACTGATCATCCATTTGGGGGGATTATCATTAGAACAGCCAATACAAATTTTTGTATCCCTTTTGTTGCAATTTGATGTGGAAGAGGAGGTGTGGATGAGTTGCCTATGTAGAAAGCAGGTGAGTGTTCCTGATTAAATGGATCAACCACCTGGTTTCTCCTAGTGTGGCGGGTAGAATGTTGCAGTACACTAGACCACTTAGAGGTGCAGTCCAGAGTCAGTTTATTGAAGGTGTGAGGATCCGGGGGTTTATTTTTGAAGGTGAGTTCATTTCTTGTAATCCATAGATTCCAGAGTATATTGCAAATTTTGGAGAAGTGGTTCAAATTGAGTTTTTTATCCATAAAGTGATTAAGAAACTCATTAATTGTTCTTAGGTTGGGGGAAAGGTGAATTCCAAAACTACTCCAGTGGAATAAGGCGTGAGGACATTTAAGAAAGAGATGAAGGGAGGTTTCTATTTGGTTATAACAGAAAGGGCAATTTGGATCTATTGGGATCTTTGTTTTATTCGAGATTTGACTCCTCGTGGGTAGTCGATTAAGGACAAGACGCCAAAGAAAGATTTTAATTTTCTGAGGTATTGGAAGAGACCAAAGTTTCTTCCAGTGTTTGAATTGGTGGTAGTTTGAAGGTTTTGGGATATCTTCTAAGAATTTATTATGGATGTTGTTGTAAATTTGTTTTGTGTTGATTGAGCTTAGATTCCAGCTCCATTTGTCTTCATTTTTTGTGGGTTTGATTTCATTGATTTTGGTTACAAGGTGAGAGGGGAACATTCTACGGAGTTTAGGAAGATTCCAATGGCTATCCGTATGAAGCAGGTCTCCAACTTTTTCAGGGATGGGGAGTGGACAATCTTTTTTGAAATGATTAAGGTCAGTGGTGCACGGGAGATTAGGAATCCAAGAGTCTTGCCAAATATTGATTTTATTCCCATCTCCCACCGTCCAGTGCTTATTCATGTTTAGCCGTTGAAGTCCTGCATGAAGACTTTTCCATACCAGGGAGGGATTATTTTTAGTAGGTTTGACGGACGCTACAAGGTCAGGGGTGGTTTGAGGGTAGTATTTAGATTTAAAAAAGGTATTTAGAGGAGTGTTTGGATTATTAATAAGTCTCCATCCATTTCTTGCCAGAAGAGCAAGATTAAAGTGGTGGAGGTGTTTGAATCCTAGTCCTCCCTACTCTTTGTCCATACAGAGGAAACTCCAATTAATCTAGTGGATAGATTTATTGTTGTTTCCTCCTCAAAGAAAATTTGCCAAGATTTTGTCTATTTCGTTGAGAGTAGAGATAGGAAATTTGTAGACTCCCATTGGGTAGACTAGGATTGAGGTAAGAACTGATTTGATGAGGGTAATCTTGCCAGCAAGATTGAGGAATTTATTTTGCCAACTGAGAATTTTGTTTTTGATTTTGTCGATAAATTGAGCGAAAAAAATTTTCCTTTTGTTTCTGTGAGGGTCAATAGTGACTCCAAGATAGTTTCCAAAGGTGTTGGATTCTTGGATTTTTAGTTCTTGTGAGACATGAGTTTTAATATTATCAGTAGTTTTGGGACTAAAAGTGATAATAGATTTATTGAAATTAATGATCTGGCCTGATTCGGAACAAAAAAGATCAAGAGATTGGCAGAAAGTTGTGATGCTCTTTTTATCCAAGTGGAGAAAAAAGTAGCTATCGTCAGCAAAAAGAAGGTGGCTGATCTGGGGTCCCTTCCTAGTAATAGAAATGCCCTTGAGAAGATTATTATTTTGATTATTAATAAGGGTGGCAGAAAGCGCTTCTGTGCAAATAGCGAAAAGTAAAGGAGAAAGTGGATCCCCTTGACGAAGTCCACAAGAAGGTTTGAATGGAGGTGTTGCACACCCATTAACAAGGACAAAAAATTGGACGGTAGATATACATTCCTTTATTAGAAGAATCCAATGTGGAGGGAAGTTCAGTTTTTGAAGACAGGCTAGAAGAAAATTTCAATTGATACGATCAAAAGCTTTGCTCATATCAATTTTGATTCCCGCTAGACCATTCTTTTTTCTTTTTGAGTGGTATATGAAATGTGTAATTTCCTGTGCCAGAAGGATGTTGTCCTGAGCTCCTCTACCAAGTATGAAGCCATTTTGAAAGGGGGAGAGAAGATCAGAAAGAAGCGGTTTCAGTCTATTAGCTAATACCTTTGAAGCAATTTTATAAGTTGCATTGCAAAGGCTAATATGCCTAAAATCTTGGAGGTTATTGAGATTTGGTTTTTTCAGGATAAGCGTGATAAATGTGCTGTTTATATCTTTCAAGAAGACGACCATTATTGAGGAAGTCCAGGATTGTTTTGGTGAGGTCTGAGTTAACAATATTCCAGTTATGTTGAAAGAATTCCGCGGGGAATCCATCAGGGCCAGGAGATTTGTGATGGGGCATCTGGAAGAGAGCTGTTTTGACTTCATCACTAGTAAAAGGTTTATCAAGAATATTATATTGATCTAAGGAGAGTTTGGATGTGATATTATTAATAGAAGTATAATTTGTTTGCGAGTTAATATTATGTATGGAAGGATTGTATAGTTGGAGGAAGTATTGTCTGCATAAGTTTTGAATCTCTTTTTCTGAGTTTATAAGGTCATTGTTGTCATTAAAGAGTTCAAGGATATTGTTTGATTTAGATTTATGTTTGAAGTGGGCATGGAAAAATTTTGTATTTTTGTCACCATCTTTTATCGCTTGAATTTTGGCTCTCTGTTTCCAGTAGGTTTCTTCCTGGTCCAGGAGTCCATCCAATTGAATTCTAAGATTTTTATCTAGATTTGGATAGTTGGGTTTGGATGGATTATTTTGAAGGTCTGATAATTCTTTTTGGATGTCTTTGATCTGTTGAAATATGTTTCCAACTCTATTAGTATTCCAGTGTTTAATGGAGTTTTTTGTGTTTTGTAAGTTAGAAGGAGTGTGCTGAGAAGGAGGAGGTTGAGGGTTCAATATGTTGTGAGTTTCAGGCTTTATGAACTATGTTGGTGAAATTTGGGATAGCAAAAAGAAACGTTTCAAGTTTGAAAGGACGCGGAGAGGATGAATAGTGATTTTTAGTATTAATGATAAGAGGGCTATGGTCAGAGCGTTGTATGGACAATATGGAGCAGTTAGCGTAAGGAAAAAGGTTGCTCCAGTCAAAATTAGACATGGCTCTGTCAAGTTTTTCATAAACCATATGGTTATTTCTATTACCTTCCCATGTGTAGTGGCAGCCAAGATATCGAAGGTCATCTAGACCTACGCTTTGAATGAAATTGAGTAGGCTAGTAGAGCCAGGAATGATTTTATTGGGGGAGGGGGGTATTTGTCAGAGTTTGTGAGAATTTGGTTAAAATCACCACAAAGAAGAAGGGGCTGAGATAGGTAAGGTTGGAGGTTGTCTAAAACAAGACTCCAGGTAATATCACGAAGGTGAAGTTTTGGGTTGCCATAAATACATCCAAGAATCCATGGTTTAGCGGACTCCGTCAAGATGGAAAATAACAAGATATTTTTATGTAGATGAATTGGAGTAACTCTCACATTAGAGGAGAAGCCAATCCAAAGTCCCCCACTATGCCCAAGGGAATCGACTCCAAAGTGTTTTGGGAAAAGAAGTTTGTGTTGGAATATCCCGGGGTTGCAAGACACAATGAACTACGTTAGTTCATATGTCTAGAAAACCCTAATTCGTTGATCGTTAGAACTTACACAATAGAACTAGCTCATAGAAGTATATGTTTAAAGATAGTGTGAATATGTTACAACTAACATAATCAAAGAGTGTGGCTACAAAGATATACCTTTGAAGCGTGAGCGGAAGCGATATGATCTTCAAGTGCTTATCCCCACACCTTGCTCCTTGCTTTCTTCTTGAAGAAATTTCTATCACCAAGGTGATATGGAACTACTATGAAATAGTCCACACCAATACCTTAGATAGCAATAAGACACACTTGGACTAGTGTGTGTTATTGAGGAGTGTGTAGTCTAACTACTATAGCAAACTATAGAACAATTTCTATACTCTAACACTTAGAGTTTTGCTAGAGGGTTTGAAGATGAAGTGTGTGTGTTTGTTTTTGTTCTCTAACAAGAGTTGTGTGATACTTAGCTTGATTCTCTACCCATTCTATATCATCTTATGATATAGAATGGATGATGAAACACATTATACACTAAACAAACACATTAACCATCCATATGGTTAATGCCTCTTGGTCCATGGAAGATTCTCTTACAAGAGTTCTTCCCAAGACTTACAAAGCCTTCCCAAGGCATAAAGTAGCCACCAAGATGTCAACCATTCATGATGATGGAATTAATTAATCTTAATTAATTAATTAAATCATATCTTATTTAATTAATTCATTAATTAATTAAATCATTTCAATAAATGATAATATATATATATATCTCACATATATATATACATAAACCCCAAATGGTGTGTCCGGAACCAATTCCGGGCGCACCATCGGTTCGGTCGGGACACGATCTCGATCGAACCGAAATTCCTCAATATGGATCAAATCCCTTATTCACTTTCGGGTCATTACTCGAAAGTATCTTCGGTAATTGTTACGTGTGTGACCTCATAGCCCGAGTAACGAAGGCATCGGGATTCAACGTATAAGACCGTATACACGAATCCCGAAGATCATCGTGAGAGCCTAGTCTACCATTCGATGACCCCCGGCATTATCTCGGGTGAGACTACTGATAGTTCAGATAACTATCGGTTGTTGAACCGTATATATAGATGATATAGTTCACGGGCACTAATTGAGGAAATTGACACATCAATTTCCAACACTCCCACTTGCCCTTGGACTATTACCAATGTCTTGGATGTACACTTGCATCTTTGTCACATGATTCCCTTTGTCCTCGGTTTTCGTCATAGGCTAAAGCAAGAAAGCGTGTCGCCAACTCCTATGACATAATTTCTCGGAACACGAGATAGTCTCACTCCCGTTCATAACGGGTGAATTCATAAGTAAGACTCACTCTCCGAGTGGCCAGAAAAACCTTCCCTGTATACCAGGGTGGACAAAGACCCTACCAATGCATCACCGATCATCTCACCACTACATTCACATAAGACCCAACGTACCCCATTACCACCAGTAACGGATGGGTCCGGAAGTAGTCAAAGCCTCATGCTCACGTAGCATGAGAATGATATGCATGTAGGTCTCAGAACCTCTATCATATGGCTCGTGTGAAATATAGGACACAAGATCTCTTCTATAATTTCACAACGGTCACTGTCCAGTACCATGTCAAGACTCTCTTGACAATGAACCCATGTAATGATTTGGACCATCCTTTTGACTTAAGAAACAAAGTCAAACGAATCATTACACACTAGTTTGGTTGTGTCCGTTCCCAAAACGCCGGGACATACCACTAGGGACAATGTAATCACCATAGTTCTTGTCTTGAAAAAGGGGTTCCTTAGCCAATACACTTATTGGCTCCTCTTCAAGAACTCGTGATTACATGGGAATTAAAATATTTATCATACAACTATGATTAAATATTCAATTGCTTATTCAAGTGCTATAAAAGAATAGGCAATCAATAAACAAGAAGTAATACTTTTATTCAACAATAAGAGTTTTACAAAAGTATACTTCATACATATAAATCAAATAAACTAAAATAAAGCTCCCACTAAGACTAAGACCACTCGGACCTAAGTCTAAGTCCAATAGCTGAAGTATGGAACTCATGTTTGGTCTGAGGCAATGGTTTAGTCAAGGGATCAGCTGCGTTGTCGTCTGTATCTACTTTGGATACTTTGATGTCACCTCTCCGGAACATTTCACGGACGAGGTGATACTTCCTGAGGACATGCTTGGACTTATGATGAGCCCTGGGTTCCTTAGCCTGTGCTATGGCTCCAGTGTTATCACATAACAACTCAATTGGACCATCAGCGCTAGGAACTACCCCAAGCTCAGTCATAAACTTCTTAAGCCAACATGCCTCCTTGGCTGCTTCAGAAGCTGCAATGTACTCGGCCTCCGTAGTAGAATCTGCAACTGTGTCCTGCTTGGAACTCTTCCAACAGATGGCTCCACCGTTCAGGCAGAATACAAACCCGGTTTGAGAACGAAAATCGTCTCGATCGGTTTGGAAACTGGCATCGGTGAAACCTTTTGCAATCAACTCCTCATCTCCGCCATATACCAGAAACATATCCTTAGTCCTTCTCAAGTACTTAAGGATAGATTTCACAGCGGTCCAATGGCTGTTGCCTGGATTCGCTTGATATCGGCTGGTCAGACTCAGAGCGTACGATACGTCTGGTCTAGTGCACAACATGGCATACATGATAGATCCTATGGCTGAAGCATACGGGACTCTACTCATGTTCTCCTTCTCGACGTCAGTGGTGGGGCACTGACTTTTGCCGAGAATAGTGCCAGTTGTCATAGGCAGTATTCCCCTTTTGGAATCGATCATATCGAATCGTCTCAGAACCTTATATAAGTGTCCTGTCTCAGGCCAATCAACCTATTGGCTCGATCCCGATATATCTTGATTCCAAGGATATACTGCGCCTCTCCTAAGTCCTTCATCGAGAAACACTTACACAACCATCTCTTGACTGACTCAAGGAGTGGTTTGTTGTTTCCAATGATCAGTATGTCATCTACATACAGGACTATAAATGCAATGCGGCTCCCACTTACCTTCTTGTATACACAAGCATCCTCCTCATTCTGAATGAAGCCAAATTCTTTAATTGCTTCATTGAATCGGAGGTTCCAACTGCGAGAAGCTTGCTTGAGTCCATAAATGGATCTCTGAAGCTTACATACCTTCTTAGGTCCTTTTGGACATGTAAAGCCTGGAGGTTGTGTCATGTACACATCCTCCTCAAGGTTTCCATTAAGGAAAGCGGTCTTTACATCCATTTGCCATATCTCATAGTCATAATATGCGGCAATGGCTAAGAGGATCCGAATAGACTTGAACATGACTACCGGTGAGTAGGTTTCATCATAGTCAATACCATGAATTTGTTTGAAACCCTTCGCCACTAGTCTAGCCTTATAAACATGGACATTTCCATCTTTATCAAGCTTTTTCTTAAAGACCCACTTACACTCGATAGGTCTAGCACCTTCGGGTAAGTGAACCAATGTCCAGACATCATTCTGGTACATAGAGTCTATCTCGGATTTCATGGCTTCAAGCCATGACTCGCTATCTGGCCCTTTCATTGCGGCTCCATAAGTATAAGGCTCGTCGTCTTCTATCAAGAAGGATTCCCCATACCATCTATCGGGAACATGACGAGTCCTACTGGATTTCCTAAGGGTCGGTACTTCTTCAGGAGTTTCATCTACCGTGGATCTAGGGTGCAAGATAGGATCCATCATGAATGGAGGATCTACTTCCTGAAGTGAGCCTGCCGAGTTCGTTAACTCGACTTGCTCATTTGATGAGACACTTGGGTTCAATAACCCATCTCTCTCATTCAATGAGTTTCTTGAGTTCGACAACTCAACTTGCTCATTAAACGTGTCGAATGAGTTCATTAACTCATTCGGCTCATCATCTTGAACTTCTTCAAGTTGTACCGTATTTCTGACATTTCCTGATAAGAACTCTTTCTCAAGGAAATGTGATGTCCTAGCCACGAAAATCTTATTTTCTGGCTTAAGGTAGAAATAATACCCTTTGGTTTCCTTTCGATAACCAATGAAATGGCACAAGTCAGCCTTTGGGCCTAGCTTGTCTACGTTCAATTTCTTGACGTAGGCCAAGCAACCCCAAACCCTGAGAAAGCTAATCTTGGGACGTTTCCCAAACCACATCTCATATGGTACTTTCTCAGCTGACTTGGTTGGACAATTATTTAAGGTAAGTGCGGCAGTTTGCAACGCGTAACCCCAGAAGCTGACATGTAGGTCGGTTCGACTCATCATGGATCGCAAACTGTCTAACAGAGTGCGATTCCTCCTTTCGGACACACCATTATGCTGTGGTGTTCCGGCCGGTGTGAGTTGTGAAACAATTCCACAATCTCTAAGATGAGCGTCAAACTCGTGGCTCATATATTCGCCTCCTCGATCGGATCGAAGAGTCTTAATAGTCTTGCCGAGTTGATTCTCTACTTCATTTTGGAATTCTTTGAACTTTTCAAAGGCTTCACTCTTGTGCTTCATTAGATAGACATAGCCATAACGGCTAAAGTCATCCGTGAAGGTAATGAAGTAGGGAAAACCACCTCTTGCAGGAGTGTTCATTGGACCACATACATCGGTATGTATTATCCCCAATAAATCACTTGCCCTTTCACTCGTTCCAGTGAAAGGTGATTTGGTCATCTTGCCCAAAAGGCATGATTCGCATTGGTCATATGATTCAAAATCAAGTGACTCAATAATTCCACTTTCGTGGAGTTTCTTGATGCGATTTTCATTTATATGACCAAGTCTGCAATGCCATAGGTAGGTAGGATTCAAGTCGTTAGGCTTGTTCCTTTTAATATTTACGTTATATACCTCATGGTCCTCATCTAGTATGAAAAGACCATTTTGGTTTGAAGCTTTTGCATAAAGTAAACCATCACGATTAATAGAACATATATTCTTTTCCATAAGGATGGTAAAACCATCATTGTTCAAAACAGATATGGAAATAATATTTCTAGAAATAGTAGGAATACAATATACATTATTTAAAACTAAGACCATCCCGGATGGTAGTTTTAAATCTATCTTGCCCACGGCTACTGCAGCAACCTTTGCTCCATTGCCTACCCGCAAGTCCACCTCTCCCTTCCGAATGGCTCTACTGTCATGTAGTACCTGCATATTTCGACAAATATGAGAACCACATCCTGAGTCAAGTACCCAAGTAGAGTTATTGGAGGTGATGAAAGCTTCAATAACGAATATACCTGTCGGAAGAGTCCCACTCTTCTTATCTTCGAGGTACTTCTTGCAGTTCCTCTTCCAGTGACCAGGTGTATTACAATAATGACACTGGTCAGTCCCCTTAGGACCTTTACCCGGAGTTTTGGAAGTCTGGGCCTTGACTGTTCCAGTCTTGGCCTTTCCCTTCCATTTCCCCTTGCCTTTCTTAAAGGCCTTCTTGTTCTGAATCATCAGAACAGAGGGAGTAGGGGTAGAGCTCTTCCCACCCTTCAACGCAGTATCAGCCGTGCTGATCATGTTATGCAACTCCGACAACGACTTATCGAAGTCATGCATGTTGAAGTTCATGACAAAGTTACCAAACTTGTCAGGAAGGGAACGGAGGATTATGTCAACAGCCAAATCCTTGGAAAACTGTGTTCCCAAAGACTCAAGTCTCTCGATGATCCCAATCATCTTGAGAACATGAGGACTGGCCTGTTGACCATTGGATAGTTTGCAATCCATGAGGGCACAAACAGCTTCGTACCGCTCATTTCTTGCCCGTTTCTGGAACATCTGTTCCAGTCTGCAGTACATGTCATATGCTGCCACATTTTCGAACTGAATCTGAAGATTCGGTTCCATGTTGGCCAGCATGAGACATTGGACATCCAATGCATCGTCCACGTGTACATCATATGCACCACGTTCTAGCTCATCGGCATCCTCATGGGGTGGAGGAGGAAGTTCTTCCTTAAGAACATATTCGACTCTCTCGTGCTTGAGAATGATTCTCAAGTTACGAGACCAGTCGTTGAAGTTATTGCCATTGAGTTTACACTTCTCAAGTGTAGATCGGAGTGAGTTTGAAGTTGATTTCTTAGCAGTTGCCATCTAAAACATGCGAGTATGAAACGACGTTCAGTTTAATTTATATGTAAAACATACGATACAAGTAAAGCATGCTTAAAACAATAATACGAGTACCAACAACCCCTCGAAGTGTACAAGTATACCAAGACCCCACGGACTTGGGTATGAGCGGCACACGCAATCATCCTCATAGTCCAATCCATGGGTAAGTTCTACTAGACTATCATATATCAATCATCCAATGATTATATATGACTCTTGGCGTCTATCACTAGTCGTTTTAAGACACTATAGACTTCCTTTGCCAAACGTGCCGGTTCGATGGGCTAACCTGTAGCCACGTTTTAAGCAACCTTAGTTCACCATAAAGGGATGGATTACATTTGCCGGTTCGATGGGCTAACCTATAGCGCATGTAATCCCATTGCCTCCTATTCCTATGAATCAAAGTGCCCATCTAGGGATGATCCACCCGAAACGTAGGAAAGTTTGACAACTTTGAACTTAGGTTTGGCAAACACTTAATTATTACGTGGAGGGGTTTAGATTAAACATGTAATCCACATTTCATGCATATCACATAAGGTATACATATACTTCAAGAAAATATATGTAAGCATGAAACATGGCATGAATAATAAACACTTTAAAGGGACATGATATGGCCTAAAAGACATTAAATAAAACTAGTCTAACTAGTTCTAAACTAAGTCCTTGGTCTCCGTCTTCTTGGACATCGCCATGCTCCAAGTCCATCTCTTCATGTCTTGTTACATAATCAACTTTCGCATTAAATGGCACATGCGCCGCGAAAAAGAAATAACAATACAATAATTTAAAACGACACATGCGTCGTATTTCAATATCAAGGACAGTACGCAGACTGTATTTCGAATAAATACTAGGCCATATCAAATCCCCATTCCATTCAGACTACAGTTTATATATGTATAACACATTATACATAAAACACATAAACATGCTAGGAATGGAATAAAACACACAAGCAACACACAACTCACACACATACTCACATTCAAATAATGTGAATCATAGTCATATATGCATATCATAACCTTTAGTTGTCCAACAACTAACATAGCCAATTATCGGAAGTTTTACCATAAGTTCAACATTTTGAACTAATAACCCAATTACATTCAAAGAGACTTAGCATAAGTTTAAGGTTTGAAATTCATAATAACTCAAACCACAAACTTCCTTTCGATACTCAATTAAACAATTTAATTAGTACCGATAGGATAAAATCAACACTTTGACATACATGCTAATTTTAAACTATTTTAAACTTCTCAAAGAATATTTTGGACTTATAAGATTATTTCCAAAACAATCTCTAAATCACCCATAACAAACCGAAAACATCCATAATCATCAAATGACTTTGGACTTAATCGATTTGTTTTGTTTCGAAATCATCAAATGACTTTGGACGTGCATGGACGCGTCCAGGGGGGCCGAACCACGCTTCGGGCCAAGGCGATCCTTATCCAGGGAAAGCCGAGGGTGCGCGTTCCAGTGGAGCCGTGTCCTTGGCTTGCCTCGACTCACGCGGAACTTAGGTTTTGTCGGGGAGGGTTTTCCGAATACGAAAATCGGCTACGGTTCATATATCGACATATATACTATATGGTACTACTTTAAACACTTCTAGAACATGTTAAACGTGTAATATAGCTCATGATACCATGTTGGAATATCCCGGGGTTGCAAGACACAATGAACTACGTTAGTTCATATGTCTAGAAAACCCTAATTCGTTGATCGTTAGAACTTACACAATAGAACTAGCTCATAGAAGTATATGTTTAAAGATAGTGTGAATATGTTACAACTAACATAATCAAAGAGTGTGGCTACAAAGATATACCTTTGAAGCGTGAGCGGAAGCGATATGATCTTCAAGTGCTTATCCCCACACCTTGCTCCTTGCTTTCTTCTTGAAGAAATTTCTATCACCAAGGTGATATGGAACTACTATGAAATAGTCCACACCAATACCTTAGATAGCAATAAGACACACTTGGACTAGTGTGTGTTATTGAGGAGTGTGTAGTCTAACTACTATAGCAAACTATAGAACAATTTCTATACTCTAACACTTAGAGTTTTGCTAGAGGGTTTGAAGATGAAGTGTGTGTGTTTGTTTTTGTTCTCTAACAAGAGTTGTGTGATACTTAGCTTGATTCTCTACCCATTCTATATCATCTTATGATATAGAATGGATGATGAAACACATTATACACTAAACAAACACATTAACCATCCATATGGTTAATGCCTCTTGGTCCATGGAAGATTCTCTTACAAGAGTTCTTCCCAAGACTTACAAAGCCTTCCCAAGGCATAAAGTAGCCACCAAGATGTCAACCATTCATGATGATGGAATTAATTAATCTTAATTAATTAATTAAATCATATCTTATTTAATTAATTCATTAATTAATTAAATCATTTCAATAAATGATAATATATATATATATCTCACATATATATATATACATAAACCCCAAATGGTGTGTCCGGAACCAATTCCGGGCGCACCATCGGTTCGGTCGGGACACGATCTCGATCGAACCGAAATTCCTCAATATGGATCAAATCCCTTATTCACTTTCGGGTCACTACTCGAAAGTATCTTCGGTAATTGTTACGTGTGTGACCTCATAGCCCGAGTAACGAAGGCATCGGGATTCAACGTATAAGACCGTATACACGAATCCCGAAGATCATCGTGAGAGCCTAGTCTACCATTCGATGACCCCCGGCATTATCTCGGGTGAGACTACTGATAGTTCAGATAACTATCGGTTGTTGAACCGTATATATAGATGATATAGTTCACGGGCACTAATTGAGGAAATTGACACATCAATTTCCAACAGTTTGGTCAAACGTTTCGTGGCGATTTCAACCGAGCATAGTGTTTCACAGAGAAAGCAAATGTCAGGTTTGAATCGTTTATTAAACGTTGACAAAAGTTGAACTGTAGATTGCTTTCCAAGTCCTCTACAGTTCCAACTTAAGATTTTCATGACGGTATTTGGGGTTGTTGTGGAACAACCACCCAAATCCTATCATTTTGATTAGTTAAAGTAGAATCGTTATGGAGAGAGTTAAAAAGTTTCGAAAAAATCTTTTGCATTTGACTAAAATTAGGTATCAAACACATAGAAGGATAGACATAGGGCTTAGTATACGTAATTTCATCCCTTGGGGTTGTTGAGGCCGAAACTGGTACATGATCTAACACTTCGTCATTTCCCTCCAAACAGGGTAATAAATATGGATTGGATTAGATTGAGATTCTTTTTGGTTTTGGTGGATATTTATTTAAAGCTGAAATGCTAATATATAGAGATCGTGTTCATTGGTAACTGAATCGAGGTTCTGCCCATGTTTGTCTGTTAGGCGATTGCATGTAATTTTGTCTATGATGGAAAACCAAAGAGCACGCCAATTATTTAGTGGGTGTGAACCGGATTCTGTTATTTATAATGTTTTGGTGAATGGGTTCTATAAGATGGGGCTTATCGATCAAGCTCTTTCGCTTAGTGAGCCTTTTAGGGAAGCTGGGTATATTATGGGGGTACGTGGTTATAACAGTTTGATTGATGGTTTGGTTAAGACTAATAGGACGAGTGAAGCATTTCAGTTGTTTTGGAAGAATAAAGGAGGTTATGGAGCTCTTTTTAATGATTAAGGAGTCTAGTTCTTACATCTCTTCTCCTAGCTGCGTGCTGTTAATTAGTTACCTCCTCAGGGACCAAAATATTGACCATGCTGTTGATGTTTTTATTTATATTCTAGAGAAAGGACTTCATTTGATGCAGCGAGTTTGTAACAATTTGGTACTTTGCTTTGTTTGCAAGAGAGAGCTACTGATGCATTCCATCTTCTTAAACAAATGAAGTATACTGGATATGACTTAAATGCTTATCTTCATGATGGTACATGATTTCTTTTATATAGACAATGGACTAATGGAGTACAACACCAGCAAGTGTAACAATATCATTCCAATTTTTTTCAAGGTCTTGCGGGTGACTTAAAGAAAGCAATAAAAGTTGGAAAGCCAATTATAATTGAGGTATAGTCTTTCTAGCTGAATTAGATTTTTGCTTGAGTGATATTCAAGTGTGGCAAATGGAGAAGCAAAATGCAAATATTTGCTTATGGTTTGACAAAAAAAGTTTCCATGGAAACTTTTATTTTATTTTGTTTGAGCACGTACAACATTCTTATAAATTGTTGTCAGGTTGTTTCTTTATTTTGTTCAAATGCTTTTGTATGTAGTAGTCTTAGGGTCGTATTATGTTTGTTTTAGTTGTAAACTTTTTTTTTTGTTTTTTTTTTGTAGTAATCATAATTGGACTTTGATTCTCTTTATTTTGTGAAGGGAGAAACTGAGGGAGAAAAAGTTTCAGTTTGAATGCCGAGGATGGTAAAGCACATTATGACAATTATTCAAGAACTCGATTAGGAGGAGGAGACCTCAACGACTATACAATTTGATGAATGTTGGGTGTCCGGATATTTGATTTGATGAATTAATGTTCGAATATGTGTATTTATATTTGACTATAATGTATGGATATTTGAATTTATAAATTTGATAATGATTTTAAATATGATTTGAATGTTAATTAAATGTTGTAGTTATTCAATATATATTGTTTGTGCCATTTTATCATATTTTAAGTTTATATGAAACAAAAGAAACATTAAATAAATATAATCAATCTAGAAGGCGCTTCATGAGGCGCCCTCTTAGTCTTACTTAGAGGGCGCTTCACACGGCGCCCTCTAAGTTTAACTTAGAGGGCGTTTAACGGAAGCGCCCTTTAAGTACTTACAGGGCGTTTTGCGGAAGCGCCCTCTACTTAGATAACGCCTCTTGGAAGGGCGCTGATATGTGCTCTCTATGTCAAAACTGAAGCGCCCTTTAAGTCCTTTTTTGTAGTAGTGAGTCCTCGAAATCAATCTCCATTGAGTCCGAATCCGCCCAATTAGAAGGACCAGCCTCATCTGCAAGGGGAGCTCTCTTCTGTTTCTTTCTTGGTGGGATCTCCTTCTCCTTAGTGTGATCTTCTCCAAAATTTTCAAAGATCCTGCCTCTCTTGGATCCCACTTTAGCTTTGAAACTGTCAATGAAGCTCATTTCCTCCATCCAGTTATCAATCTGCCCAACATGAAAGTGAGAATGGAACCTTATGAGTTCAACAAGCAAATGAAATCCAACACTGTTGAGGATTGAGTCATCTAAAGTCCAGTTGACTTTGCAAATTGTTGCGTAAAAGGAGTGGATTTTTGCAAAAAGCTTTTGAAGGGGTTCATCAAGATTCTCAAACCATTTTGGTTTGAGGGCAAAGGATCCCGAGATCCATTTTCGATTGAGAAGATCTTGAATGTTATTGGGGATATCAGATTCATTGATCCAGGGACCAAAGATAAGAAAGTGGGAGTTTTCAATTTCCTCTTTTTCATGGAGAAGATCTGAGAAATTTTTTATTTTTTCTTCGACGTCTCTATTCCAATCAGAAGCCCCTTCTGCAGCTACCCCAAATATGCAGATCAGAGAGTTTGTTTTACAAACCACAAAACCCACAAAGAAATGGGGGTTGAAATCTGACGAGGCTGTGTTCCAAGAGGAACCTTTCGAGGTATAGTAATCAGAGCTCGAGATGGAATGGGAGTTTGGAGTGGTGAAAAACTCAGATCCATGTATTGAAGATACCTCACTGTCACTGTTGAAACCAATTCTGTTTAATAATCTTTCTCTCTTAGAATCCCAGGAGTTTTCTGAATCTGAATTGAGTGAAGTTAAAAGAGCTTTGGTCTTAAGCCAATCTTTATAGTATCGAACTCGGATAGCATTTGGGGGGATTGGTGGTGTCTGGGGTGAAGTGTGAGCTAGCCTTTGGTGTTCATTAAAGGAAATATGCACCGCTAGTCCTGTTTGCTCTTCAAAGAAGAGTTCCATTTCCTCTTCTGCCAAGGATTTCTATTGTCAAGATAAACCTGATAATCTTCATCGGGATCCGAGGTTGGTTGGTTCAAGATTGTTGTTGGGGAGGTTTCTGTTGGGGTGGTAGCCGAGGGATTCTCAGTGGTGGTCGGGGGGTGATTGAGAGATTTAAATTGACATTTATGGGCTGAGGATTGGGTGAGTCAGGAGAGTGTCGAGATGGGGGTGGTGCAACTTGGGCAAGGATGTTAAGTCTTCTATATGGGTCATTTGGGCCAGTGTTATTGGAGAAGAAGTTTCTGGTGCCATTAAATGTTCTCCGGGGGATGGGCTGGTAGATGATGGGTCTTCTAAGGTATGGGATGTTTCTAGGAATGAGTCGAGTGGGTAATGGGGTAGGGGATTGATTATTTCGGGCAATTGGAATGTTGTTTGTGTTGTTTGGTGATGTGGGAGGTATATGAGGGGGGACAGAAGTCGGGTTTGTTGTTGTTGTTTGGATAGAGGTGAGAGTGTTGTTGGTAGTATTGGGTTGTTCCAGGTTTGGGCTGAGGGTGAGAGGTGAGGGGTGTTGATGAGTGTTTTGTTGGTGGTTGGGGGATTCTTGCTGGGATGTTTGGTCTTCAGGTTCTTCATCCTCATTTTCATCAGGTCCATTGTTAGCATCCTGTTCCTCGTTATCTTCATTTTCTTCTTCAGAGCCATTGCTAATAATTTCATCTTCTTCAATAGGTTCTTCATCAGAGTCACTGAGCGGATTGAAAAGATGTATGGCACTGTTTCTATGGAGGTCATTGTTAGGCAGACCAATCAATCGAGTGTCCATGTGGGGTGCATCGTGATCAATCAAGGCTCGTTGATGTCCATCGGGATTGTTCATTTGCATAACATGATGGATTCCGTTGAGTGCTTGGTCATTGTCTTGCATGCATCGATCCCTAGTGTGGCCAATTCTTCCACAATGGAAACAAACCCGGAAGATTTGTTCATAGCTGAAAGAAACCCAGATTATTGTCCTTTCCAGAGTACGAATAAATGCTCCTGGAATAAGAGGACCATTCAACAGGATTCTAACTCTAACACGGACAAAATGCAAGGCTCTCGCATTTTGAGCAAATTCATCAATGACTTGAACTTCTCTTGTGAGTCGAGCTAGTCGTCGGATGTTTTGGTCATTGAAATACTCAGCGGGTAGGTCGTGTATTTGAATCCAGAGTGTTACATGAGTAAAAGAGATTCTTGAGAAAATGGAATTTGGAGTCCAATGTTGAAGGAGTAGTAAGGCACCATTAATGTTGAGAGGTGAGCGAATCACCACATCATCTAAGTCATCCTCTTGTGAGAAGTGAAAGAGAATGAGTGGGCCTCTCAATTCAACATTAACGATTCCCCTCAAAAGCCAGTGAGAATCAACATAATTTTGGATTCTATCTGCTGTATTAGTCATGGATAATTCCAATAAGTGATCTTCTGAGTTGATTTCTAGTGTTTTGAGCTTCCTCCTGGTCCATGTCCACAACCCATCCTCTTCTGTCAATAGTAGCTCTTGGATTGTTTTGGTTGTTTGGACGATTGTTGGCCATTTTTCTGTGCTGGAATTTGATTTTTTGGCTGGGGAGATGGTACGAAGGTGAGAAATTGGTGTTGGTAAATTTTTCTGATAATGGTGGAGTATTAAGGAGTGGTTTAAGTTGTTGATTGCTATGTTTAGAGGTAGGATTAGAGTCAGCCAAGATCATCATTGTAAACCAGGGAAGATGGTTGGGCAATGAAGCTTGGGAATACAAGTGTTTTTGGGGAGGTGGAAAGACGGCTTGGTTGTAGAAGGAATGATTGCTACTTTGTGTTGGAAGTGTAAATGCGTGTGAAGATGATGAATGAGGAGAGAGGAGTGGAGGAAGAGTATTGTCAGGGGAGTTAATGAAGTGAGAGAATGAATAAACACAAAAAGTAGAGAAAGGGAGATTGGGATAGATCGAAAAGAAGGAAACAATCTGAGATTAAGGTAGATGCAAAGGAAGAGATTTTTTTGGATGATCTTTGAATGAAAAGTGATCAAATTTTAAGATTTGATCGAGATGGGGGAGGGAACTGATGTGTCTAGGTGGGATATTGAAAGTGATATGGGGAGGAAGTAGAGAGAATTTCAGAGAATTTCAGAGGCAAAGATCTTTGAAGTTTTTCTTATGTATGATATTTCTATTAGTGCATCAACTACTTAATTTTAAGAAATGGGAGCTAAAAAGAAATGGGTTTTTACACTCTTTTCAACAGCTTTCATATCTCTACTGATTTTTATCTCTACCGTCTCTGGATATTTTGGACTTTCATATGGAAATGGATGAAAGGAGATGAAAAGGTTATAGTTGTTGGGAAAAATGAGAGAAAAAAGTTTATGATGAAGTGTTGAAAAATAATTGTTGTTAAATTAAATTAGAGTACGTAGTGTTAAAATGGTATGTAAAATGACTAAATTACCCTTGTAAAAACTCAAAAAAATCACATTTTATCAAAAAAAAAAACTCGAGAGTGGGTTGTTTTGTACAAAATATTCAACGTTGATGATCGAAAACATTCAAACTTGAACTAGAGTGATCGAACGCAGAATTTTAGCAAACGTGAGTGATCGACGGTGCCATTTGCCCTTAAATAATTTTGGGATATTAGAATATGATGTGGGATATTAGTAAACAAACATTTTCTAATAATTAGTACAGTGTAAACCCTAATTGAACGGGAATATATCAGTAATTGCTAAAGTATTTAGACCACGTAGGTGTATCGTAGTTTCAAAAAGTGTAAACCAAATCTGTCGAAATCAATATGATTCTCATGGCGTTGTTGGGCTTTTTAAAAAAAAAATTAACATCCACAATTACAGATAATATGAGATGATACAAATATTGAGGGATACATGTATAATAATAATTGTTAAAGAGAACACGAATATTTTCCAAACATACATTGTAAGTATAATTTAATTATGTATAAAAAAGTTCTCATAAATACACATTGAAATGATATTAGTATTGTTTCTTGCAAATTTAGAGAATAAATATATTGATTTGGATAAACAAGTTTGAAGTAATTGTAAAAGATCGAAACTATTATTGATTCTTTAGAGAGACAACAAGATGTACCTATGAAAGAGATAATTATATTATGATTTGAATCTTTTAGAATTCAAGCCTAACATATATATTTTGGCAACCCAAAATAGATGTTAGAGGTTCACAATTAAGTCATTATGGTTTGATAGAGAAATTTATCACAATATACCTTGGGAGTATCGATTAGTAAGGGATGATTAATACTTAGAGCAACCATTTCGGTTTCATTCTAGAAAATGGATCTTAAATCTTTCACGAACCATTAACTGCCGGTCGAGGTAGTCTAGAATAAAATTACTCATAAATCCACTTACGCCAGAGATTATTCGAAAAGAAAGAGTTGGAACAGTTGGACAAAATAGTCACACAACAAGATGAGTCAAACAAACTAATGAAAAGACCGAACTCATGCTAACAATATGAAAATGTGGATAGAGATAAGTGCGAAGGAGCATCTTGATGACAAGAGCAAAAAACTTTTCGTAATGTTGGGTGTTGAACCATTTGGGGAATAATTTATTACTTTTATGTGTGTTTTCTTGTGCTAAAATGTGTTTTCTAATGTTAATATGTGTTTTCAAGAGCTAATGTGTGTTCGTCTTGAAACGATGTACCTTTTTTTGTCCGAATAAAAGTAACTATGTAACCAATACCTATCTTTCAATTCAATCTATATAGTTAAATGATTGGAGTTCATCAATATCAACCATTCAACTTGAATCCAATCATTATTTCTTAATTAATGAACTCATATGGTCATTTCATAAAGTTACCTAAAAGTTTTTAATTTTGCGAGATATTTAGTAAACATAGGTGATATCTCTTGCCACTAACCTTATCTTATTGGTACTTTTATTATTATTATGTATTTGGCCATTTTCATAATACTATTATAATTATTATTATTGATAAGTTGTTATATAATAATGAGAATCTCATTTACATTTCACTAACTAAAAAGAAACGACACTTAATTAAATCGACAAAATTTATCAATATAAATCGATAAAAATTTATCGATTAAACATCTATTGAACTGAGTTAATCATCAACTATACAAGTTAAGACTCATAAAGAAATTCGATTTCATAAGTTTGTTAAGGTCTTCATCAAACAAAAAGAAATTATAATGAATTAAATCAGCAAATGTTACATCAATCAAACAAACAATTGCATTGAATTAAGAATTAGTTATAGAATGGTAGCAATACATGATAACATTAACATAATTGGATCTTTATTAAAAATAGCTTTGAAATAAATTAAATGGGCTTGAGTATTTTTGAAGGTTTGCTTTGAAGTTTCACCATAGAAAATTCTACTTTGAGATAATAAAATAATGGAAATGAGTTTTGTTTCTGGCAAAATCTAATGAACTGGTGATGATACAATATGATGAAGAAAATGAGTTTTGTTTTTCGATTAAAATGGAAAGTCTGCAGATGGTTCGTTGATACAAAATCAAGAAGAAAAATGGGTTGGTTTTTGTAAGTTAGCAATATGTTGGTAATGAAGTTTAGTGATGATGATGATGATGATGATGATGTTATGACCACGCGCCAATACCGCGTCTTCCCTCTTTATATATTAGCTTTGATTACACACGTATAGTGAAAACGAATGCAAAACTAAATCCGATATAACAACGAAACACATTGTCAATAACACAGTAAAACCAGAATGAGAGAACCAGAAGTTGTGTTAAAAGTTCAACAAAAGATTACACTTTCCTACAACATATGTAACCCAGAAAACCTAGCTCCATAATTATTATGAGCAACTCGGCAGTTGGTCATAATAAGTAGGACTTCGTTAGCTAAATCGTGTTGCCAAAACCAAAATAGACTACTAAACAACATCCCATGTTGAGAGATGTACATATATTGAATCGAAAGCAGAGTTAATTGATCACATTCAATGATCCGAAAAGTGAAACAAGAACTTGCCTCCTCTGCCTGGATATCAAAACGCGGGTTCTAGATTACTTCGATTTTTCCTGAGAAGCGAACAAAAAACCATGCAGCACAGGATTGAACAATCTGATGCAGACTATCAGGCACTAAGCAAGCTGTCCAGACTGCATTTTTTTCAAGGAACCTATATTGACAAATCACGGGCATCCTTCACTAGACTTTGAGCTAGAACATGCATCTTAGGTTTGTCTTCCATGCCTTCAGCAGCTGACTTGATTTCCACAAACACTGGGCGAATCAACTTTCTACGTTTGCTAGTCGATAACATAATATCATCACCAGCTGTCTTATTATCTACTGCTTTGTTACCCATTGAACCCTCAACAGCTGCTGTCCTTTTACCTACTGCTTCATCACTTCCGTTTATTGTACTTCCATTAAAAATCTTTTTCTTTTCACTACGACGCCTAAAATCAACTAACCTAGTTTCTCTCAGTGTACCATCAGTTCCCTCTCCAACAGCCTGATTTACATCGTTTGGGAGCTTACTTGAACTAACTTGCGATTGGTCCTGCTCTGAAGAGCTCATCAGATGGGTGTGCTCAACAGGCGTCTCGAGAGAGAGATTCTTTCTAGTTTTGGAAACTCTTTCGACAGATTGTCTAGTTAACATGCCCATCACTTCATCAACAGATGCTTTTAACTTTTGATTAGTATTCAGCGTCTCCTCGAAATGTTTAGCTAACTTCTGTACTTTTATCAACTTCTTCGGACGAGACTTTTTGTCCTGGAGCAACATGTCCATCTCTTCTTCAACAGTTGTATCATCATTCAAGTTTGGTGGAGAAGATATTTCCGGACCAGATGATAAACGAGCAAAGACACTTCTTTTGTTACTTCTGGGGTCGGGGGACAGATTTGAAGGATGTTCAGAATTGCCATTGCCCCTGCTCATTACTTGTCCATGGTTTGCACAGCGCCCTGAATCATAATTTGTTAAATTGTTCCCACCAGGATATTCAGCCATAGACTGATTTATGTGAATATGCTCACAAAAACGAGATGAAGAAGGATGTTCACTATCAAAATAATTGGCAGATAAATTCTTGTGGGGACTTGATGCATGATTCTGGACATTCTCTGGCAAGCGTCTTTTAGCTGAAGGAGATGCTCCAAATAGTGGACTTCTGCAGTTGGTAGGAATACCATTTTCTAGTTCTCTTTTCTGAGCAGCTTCAGTATTAAGGAAACACGTGCTAGTATCACTACAGTAAAAATCTTGATTAGCTGAGATAGGAGAACATTCAAGTTTATCCACATATTTTAAATCTATGTAAGGAAATTTGCTCGAATGGTTTTCCTCAGGATGATATAGCAGTGATATACTCTTACTAACATGAGGTTCTCCAGAGCCATGACAAGGAGCGATGCCAACTCTGAGAGATGAAGAGGGGTCAAGATGACTGAAATTATGATCAGAATCACAAGGGACAGATTTAGTAACGACTGACTCGTGATAACTCGGGTAAGTGTGAAACAAGTGTTGTGCTTCCGATACATGATTTTGATTTCGGGGAGGAGACCCTTCAGAAAAGATCAACATATCTTCATTTGGCTGGCAAGATGCACCATAACCAAATGATCTAACAGGATTATGAAAAGAATCCATGCAAGGCTCACCTTCAACTTGATTATGTTTTCCAACTCTATCACCAAGTGATCTTCTGCTAGGAATATCAGATCGACTAGAATTACCATGAGATTCATTTGACCAGAAAGGTTCAACTGAGTGGCCTCCCTTCAACCTCCCGTCCCTGACAGTATATAGACTGTCACCAGTTACGCCCTGATAGCCAACTGTATTTTCACACAATTTCCCGAATGAGTAACCAGACTCTAGAGAAACACCCAGATAATGCTCACTTTCAAACTGGCTACTCGTACATGGTCTATATTTCCCCTCAATCGCATTAGCAGAATTCTTGCAGTTGTCAGGCCTTTGGAGATCCATGTTTTGTATGTTCTGTGTCGAACATTTTGATTTATTCAATAGATAATGGAAGTCAGGCTTGGAACATTTTGTAACACCATTAATCTCACTTAATGAAACATCTTGATCAGAATTCAACAATTTGTAAGTTCTTTTTGAACCAAGGTTCATAGGGAACTTATCATCTGAAAGTCCATTTGCACCATATTCAAAAGTCTCACTGCATATGCGTGGTGAATTGGAGGATGGACGACCACCATGCTCACTGTCAGCCACAGCCCTATCTGCAAATGTATACATGTTATTACCAGCTGCTCTCAGATCACTTGGGACAGGAAGATACTTGCCAACAGCTAAAATACTGTCGTCGTCTTCATATTGTACCTTTCCACTTACTAAGAGCTCATCGCTGTGAGGGGATTGCCTAAGTTTATTCAAGGTATCTCCACAATATTCACTGCCAAAGTTTGGAGCTGGAACATTGTGATAGATAGATCGTTGATCTTTCAAGTTCTTAACATACATGTCATCCTCCTGTTCCCTCTTATTCTTGTGCTGTGTATGAACACAGTATTCACTAGGCAAATTTAGGGTTGGGACATTGTGATGGACAGAACGTTGATCTTTTAAGCCCATAAGATATCTATCATCATCTTCCTTTCTTCTCTTACAACTGTCCATGGTACCACCCTGGTACTCACCACAAAAATTAAGACCTGAAACACCATAATGGCCAGAATGTTTACCGTTTAAGTTCGTAAAAGACCTGTCATCTTCCTCCTTTCTTCTCTTATTAACGTTCAAGGTGCCATCATTATGTTCACCATAAATATTAAGACGTCGGTCACCATAATAGACAGATCGTTGATCTTTTAAGTTCATAAGATATGTGTCATCTTCCGTTCTTCTCTTATGAGTATCAAAAGTATACCCATGGTATTCACCAGAAAAATCAAGACATGGAATATCAAGATGGACAAGTTGTTGATCTTTTAAGTTCAGAAAATATTTGTCATCGTCCTCCTTTGTTCTCTTTTTACAGTCCAAGGTATCACCATAGCATTCACCACCAAATTTTAGACGCGGTACATAGTGATCGACAGATGGATGATCTTTTATGTTCGCAAGATACATGTCATCCTCCTCCTTCCTTTTCTTATTACTAGGAGAGCCGCCAAAATTGTCAGGCAAGCGATACTGTTCAAAGCTTTTGGTATTATGTCTATTATCGGTAACATGTACCATATACTGATATGCATTATCATCTTCTTTGCACCGATCTGCGATGTGTCCTTGATCCTTGATCAACAAATCAGGACTACCATTTCTACCCTCAAGATTCTCTGCATCATATTTCTTGTTTATTTTATGCCTAAGATCACGAGACGGCTCACCATAATCTCTTAGTTGTTTAGGCCGTAGCTCACTTTTTAACTTCCGTAAGCTAAATAACTGAAGAAGCTTGTGGACCTGCTTAATAGTGGGCAGGGGATTGGATCATCGCCTTATAACACAATTACACAACATAGTAGATAAAGGAGACAAAAATAAACCTGATCTTTTGATAGACCAAAGTTGAATTTATTCTTTGAGAAGTAATTTTCCCTAATAGCATCTTTAAATTCTTTCTCATGGAGGGGGTTGCATAACCAAACTGGGGTGAAATAGACCTAGGAAGGAGAAGAAGAGTGTGTTAGTTTTAGCACAAAACATACATCTCATCTGCATAAGTTTGTCCCTTAGCATCTACCTGTGCAGGAAACCGCTTCAACGAAGAACTAGATCCTTGTGGATGGATATTAATTCCACCATCTGTTCTTGCCTGATAAACCCCAAAAAGTTGTCTACTGTCATATTCAAACAGGAATAAATACGTTCCAGCTTTAACCTGTTTCACGAAGTTAGCAGAACCAGATGGAAGGGCAAAAACCTCCATTTTGAGGCATTCTTTTTTTGTTTCCGTGTTTGCCATAAAGATTGCCCCATATTCAGGTACCATTCCCACTGGATCATATTCCTTCAAATTACACTCCATTTATAGACTTGTCAATATCTAAAAAGATTAGAGATCAAAATCATATTCCACAAACTAGCATCACGTCATCATCTATGAGAAACCCACAATAAGTGATACCAAAACATTTTATAACAGATATTACAAAACATACATTATAATCCAACACTTAGTGAAAAGGGTAAACAAAAGCAGCTTATTTTAGACCCTAATTCGTTGATGTCAACGCACAATTAGAATGAAAAGTTACTTCAACCCAGCACACCATTCTACATGAACCAGGAAAACAAGTCTAAGGTGTATCTATAACAAAATACATCTGATACCATCTTTTAGTAGAAAATTCCAAACGCTATACCTCATTTGAACACAATGCAGTGAAGAAGCCATATACATTAGTTTTCCTTTAGCAGTACAAAATTGCACCTAAAATCAGTTGAGTAAGAAAATAACAGGGTAAAATAGCATCATCACTTTGTTTTGAAAACAAAAACAACCACCATCTCATAGTTGTGAATAGGGTGTAAACGTCTGTAGCAGCGAAGCTCCCAAAGTCCGCTATTGCCGAACTATTAAAAGCTATTCTCGATTCTATGTGACGATAGGGTTATGCCCCGCTATACCGCTATTTCACCTTATTTACGGCTATTCAGAACTATTCTAAATGCCACTTTAACATTAAAACAAGCTATTTCAAATCAAACATCTTAATCTTCAAAGACATATAAGTGATTGGGGTTTAGTATCACAACAGTTGTCCATTTTGTATCGAAATTATATGAATTGATCATCTAATTCAAGCTAGTGGGTTTCCAATTTTGCCAAAACAGATCAATTTTTCTTTAAAGATGAACAATAATCATTTGAACACAACAAATAATCAACCATAAACTCAAGATTAGCATAAAAAATGAACTTTGAGTAAAAAAACGAAACCCCCAAAAAGCAAAATTAAATAAACAATCAAATTACTCACCAGGCTACAGCAGCAACTAGATACGCTTCCTGGGTTCAATCAACTACTTAACGAGTTAGAACAACCAAATAACAAAATACATTAAAAAAAACCCTAAAATAAATAAAACACAATTAAAACAAAATATTAAAAGGATAATTGATTATTAAAGCATAATATATACGTCATTAAGTTGCAAGGAAACAATGAATAGAAGATAATTCACAGATACCCAAGTGATGATTTGAGAGATAATGATGAATAATGATGGTATAATTTGATTGATTTGTATAGGATTTGTGAGAGGTTCTTGTTTTATACTTTTACCTATAAAAACGTGAAGAGGGGAGTTTGTGAATTGGTATGGCGCCTAATTTGGTGGGCAATTATGTCGTGGCCTCTCAAGTAACTTACACAATCAACTTCAAGGTGAGCTGTTATATGCATACCCAAACACTGAAATGCGGAGGTGAATTGTCAAAAAATCGTTGGTAAGGCAACTAACGGCTATGGAGGTCGTTGACAAGGAACGATCAGAAAATCCGTTATTAAGCCTATCAACGACCTCAACAGTCGTTAGTAAGGCTACCAACGGCTACCCAGGTCGTTCGTAGCCTTACCAACGACTTTTTTTTTAATTTATTTTTTATGATAAATCTTTGTGAAATTTATAATTTATTAAATAATATAAATAAAATAATAACACTATATAATTTGAAGAAATCAAAAATTTAATTTTTTTTTTTTTAATTATGTTTAAATTCGAATGTGCAACGTTTAATTCATAAAATACAACGTTCAACAAATATTTAATATAATTTAAATGTTAATTTTTAATAGTGTTATTATTTCTAGTGTTAGTTATTTAATTTTGTTATTGTATCCAAACTGTAGTGTTAGTTAATTTTGTTTAAGTTTGGATATCCAACAAATATTTATAATAACAAAATTAGCTAACACTAGAGTTTGGATATTGAAAATTAACAACGTTTAAGTTTGGGTATTAAATGTTAGCTAGTTAGTTAACATTAATTAAAACAATAACACTAATAATAATAAAAATAAATAACCATAAAATATAATATAAAGTAAAATGAAACGGAAAATATTATCGAATGTTCCTCAAGTTCTTTTGGGTCCCAACGCGTACGTAGCATCTCAAACAACTAATGATTACTCCCTCCAATCCAAAACAAATGTCTTTCTAGACATTTCACATAAATTAAGAAATTATCATTACATTCACACTTTCCATCTATGCCCCTATAAAACAATCATTAATAATTCAATTATCACTTAACTATATGATGCAATTATTACTTTTTTGAGTTATTCTATGCAAATAGGGATATTAAAGGAAAAAGTTGTATATTATACATTGATTTATGTAAAAAGACATTTTTTTGGATATTGTTGAAATGTCTAGAAAGACATTTGTTTTGGATTGGAGGGAGTATATGATTTGGTATTTGCCCAGGACCCATCATAGAGTGCATAACCCCGACTTCGAAAATGTAGGTGTTAGCACAACCACCATGTACTCTACATCACAACAGGTATGACTACTTCAAATTTTATATGATAGTAACTTATATTATTTTTACCATGTTTTCAATCTATATTTTTTGTTCCTTTTATAATAGCGGTTGCAACCAGCGCGCCAGACCGTTCGAAACATGATGGCGTCAGGACAACATGAAGATCCATATATGAGGCAACAAGTAGATGACTTGGGTCGTTATATAGGAACTTGAGGCATGGTCGGGGTTTCTCAAACGCACATGGACCAGTGGTGGGGTCAACCGAACGGCAGGTCGAACTTTCAAGATATCCGACCGAATTGGCATGGACAATATCCAAATCGTGTTTAGACCGAGGATGACGTGAACCTTCATTCGGGTGATGACGACGATGATGATAATATTGATGATGATGGTGGGAATGTTAATGAGGATTATGACTATAATGATGATGATTAGTATATGTATTTGAGAAAAATGTTATGTTAAAACAAAATTATTCTATAATATTTTCCGTTTCATTTTACTTTATATTATATTTTATGGTTATTTATTATTTTTATTATTATTATTAGTAGTAGTGTTATTGTTTTAGTTAATGTTAACTAACTAGCTAACATTTAATACCCAAACTTAAATGTTGTTAATTTTTAATATCCAAACTTTAGTGTTAGTTAATTTTTATTATAAATGTTTGTTGGATATCCAAACTTAAACAAAATTAACTAACACTACAGTTTGGATACAATAACAAAATTAAATAACTAACACTAAAAATAATAACA
Source organism: Echium plantagineum (assembly GCA_003412495.2). NCBI lineage: Eukaryota > Viridiplantae > Streptophyta > Magnoliopsida > Boraginales > Boraginaceae > Echium > Echium plantagineum. Next base: position 29,859,622 of record CM016566.1, on the reverse strand, counting down.
CTATTAAAAATTAACATTTAAATTATATTTGTTTGTTGAACGTTGTACTTTATGAATTAAACGTTGCACATTCGAATTTAAACATAATTAAAAAATTAAATTTTTGATTTCTCCAAATTATATAGTGTTATTATTTTATTTAATAAATTATAAATTTCATAAATATTTATCATAAAAAATAAATTTAAAAAAAAGTCGTTGGTAAGGCTACGAACGACCTGGTAGCCTTACTCACGACTGTTGAGGTCGTTGATAGGCTTAACAACGACCTTTCTGGTCGTTCCTTGTCAAGGACCTCGGAAGCCGTTATTTGCCTTACCAACGACTAGGGAGGTCGTTGTTAAGGCAAATAACGGCTTCCGAGGTCGTTGGGGGCAATTTTGGCAATTCACCTCCGTATTTTAATGTGTTGGTGTGCATATATTGGAGCCCACTTCAAGGCGTCTTTGTTAAAGATGTAACTATATTGATCACTCGCGTTTGTTAATAATTATTAGTCGATTTATTTCGTATGATTTTGTATATGTTCGATCACATATGTTAGATATTGTGTATACTTTGAGTCACTCACGTGTTTTTTAGGTACTACTCGTACTTTTTTGAATATTTAACATTATGGTAAGGATATTTTAGTCATTCTCTCATAATTTTGTCATTAACATCAACTAACACGTATCATCTTTTTCATTAACTTCCATTACACTCTACGCGTCTGGTATAAAGGAATGGAATGATGTAGGAATGGAATAGACAAAGTAATGGAATAAACAAAGGAAATGAATGAATTAATGAATCTTATTACTTTGTTTGCTATGTGAATAGTAATTGGTTTGAATTGTCATTATCCATTACATTCCTTAGTTTGGTATGACATAATAAAGTCAATGAAATAATTAAATTACTAATATACCCTTTATATGATATAACTAAATTATTAATATACTCCTATTTATCACACGTATTATGAATGATCTTTCTTGCAAAATAATTCAAGCTTACGATTCAACGGCTACCAATAAATAAAAAAACTTCATGCGATTAATCAAAATACTAATTTGAAATTTTTTATTGTGCCAACAACAATACCGCTCAAATCCGAGAACAACCCACATCATTTGCCACTAGCTCCATTTGAAATGTTTGGTTGTACCACAACAGGGGCGAAACCAAGATGAAAATAGAGGGGGGCCAACTTTGAAAAAAATAAAATAGAGGGGGCCAAAATAAAGAAAAAATTTGTTAAAGTATGAAAAAAAGTTTGAAAATATGTCAAAAATGAAGCTTAGAGGGCTTGCACACTTGAACTCTACCCCTTAAAGGAAGGACTTAACCATCTAAGCTACACTTCCACTTGATTTACATACACTTTTTATTATATATAACACAAAAAGTGAAAAATCGCATACATAACATAACGATACAGAAAAACCTAGGGGGGCCGGTGCCCACCCCACCCCACCACCCCTTAGGTCCGCCCCTTGTACCACAGGTAAATGGAGTGAAGAAATGCCTTTTGGGGGAAATGATTTGTGACTAGCTCCATTTGCAAGAGATGCCTTCGTATTACAAGAAAATTATTTCTCTTTGCAACAAATGATTTGTCACTAACTCATAATACCTTTTTGTTGTCTAAAGAACAAACTAAATAAAATATAACAAATTATTGTCACAATCAACTAAAATGTCTACCAGCAAACTGAAATGAAACTAAAAAAAATAGAATATAACTAAAACTATCTAAGATAACATAATTTAGAATTCTCCCCCAAGTATCCCCATTACCATAACTTCTTTGTCCCTTTCATCTAGGCTAAAAAACACATCTGTCATTTCGTGATCTCGAGCAATCTTACTTGTCACCTTAATTCTATCTATTGGCCGCAACAATTCAATTTTCTTAAGCTCATTGTTGAGTTGTTGTCTTTTATCAGATGTAGCAACCTCAACTCCAATAGCTTTGCTGAATTCCAAGGAGGCCTTCGCTATTTCCTGCCCAATAATGGAAGCAGCTTCCTTAATTGTATCCAAATCATTGTTCCTGCTCCTCTTTTTGTTCTTTCTGGCGCTACTTTCATTTCTTACTGGTGGCATAGATGTGTTAATAAAAACATCATCATCAAAATGGTCATCACCTTGTCCTCCCTCCTCTCCGTCTATATTTGCTTGATCATGATTGATTTTAGAAACAACACCAGCTAGCGTCTCAGCATGTGTTCCAGTTGCACGGTCTTTTCCAAAAATGACAACAAAATCATCATAAAACGGAAAAGACGTGTTCTTTCATATAGCATGTTTAGGTCGATTCTGCAACAAATAAAGGACCGAATAAATAAGAACTAAAAAATGACAATGCAAACCTATGGTGTTCATTACTGGAAGCCAAGCCATAGATAAAAAGTACAACAGAAAGAATAAACAAAAGGAGTCTTGATGTTAGCTTCTATAAATTCGAGACAATATTGGTTGCAACAGACAACTTTTTAAATGCCAACAAGCTATGGGAATGAAGCTTCGGGCCTGTTTATTTGGTTCTCTAACCTTTTTTATTTGGTTAATTTCCAAATATTCCATTCATCATAAAGTTCACTAGCCAACTAGACACGAAAGCTTCACAGTCCAACTCCTTTACTATTTGACCTCTGAATGGAGTTAGAAACCCTTCACAATATGTATATCCACCATCAACCAGATAATAAGAATCTTACACAAATCCACAAAAATATCAATTAGTCCATAGTAAAATTCATATGTATGTTTTATATTGCTCTCTTTTAAATCTCTTACCATGTGAAACTATCAAACCATTTGTCATACTAATTGCATCTCGAAAAGCACGCTACCGTCAGCGGCCGATCCTTCCCAACCAGGAAATACATATGTTGGTACATGGAGTTGGCTGAAGTTTTTCAAGCAAATACACGTGTGCAAACAAGTGTTGACCGCATTTATTGGAGACTATATTATAGGAGAGTATTGGGCTAGACAAGTAACGGCGCGTTTATTGTTGTGATAAGACAAGTGTTGACCACATTTATTGGATGAGGAGAGTATTGTGCTAGATATAAATGCGGCAGAAGATCAACGAAAGAATTAACATTAATGCGGTCTTTGTCCAAATAAAGAAAGAGCATTAATTCGATCTTTGTGAATCATGATGCAATTAATTCAAGGGTGGCCGAAGGAGACATTTAGTCGGTCCTTGCTAATTATGGAGTATTAATTCAAGGTTGACCAAATGAGACATTTACTCGGTCCTTGCTAATTATGGAGTATTAAATCAAGGTTGACCACATTGATTTCAAGGATCAATGGCCTAGTATAAAAGGAGCTTGATGCTACACTTGAAGACACACCTTTTAGACCTTTGTACCTTTTATCTATTTCACACAAGAAGCTCTTAAGCACTTTGTGTTATCTTATTGTCTAGGTCATATTGTGTATAGAAGCATTAGTTTTTCAAGCTTCTATATTGAATGTACAGTTGTTGACACATTCAACAACAGTGAGGTTGTTCTTACATTGAAACCTTTGTAAACCTTAATCACCGAGAGTGATATCATAGCCGTAGGGAGCCTATAGAAAAGGCCTAGCTAAGGCGATAGAGAGTATGTGGGCATACTCGTAAGTCCCTCCTTGTAAGACGCTTTTCTGATAATGAATTGTTCCCTTAGGTAGGCTGCCCCCTAAACGTAGGTGTGTATGCACTGAACTGGGTTACCAAGTTCTCGGTGTTGATTTTATTTACTGTCTTTACCTTCTGTTAAACCAGTAGCTTTAACAAGTGGTATAACACGCTTTGTGGATCACGAACTTTCAATTGGTATCAGAACGGGCACTCAATATACAGAGTGGGAAAAAAACCAAAGTAATTCACTAGAATGACTAAATCTAATCAATCACTGAGACCACCTGATCTAAACGAGAATAACTATAGCTTCTGGAAAAATAAAATGACTATTTTTCTCAAATCTCTCGAGAAACGTACCTGGATGATTGTTGTCAAAGGTTGGGAACCTCCTACTAAGGAAGTCAATGGGAAAATGGTACTCAAAGACGAGGAAGAATGGACTGATGCTGAAGTGGATTTGGCATTAGCAAATAACAGGGCTATGAACGCTCTATTCATGTGTGGATGAAAACGTTTATGAACTAATCACAATGGAAGCTATTGCTAAAAATGCGTGAGATATTCTTCAAAACAAAACACTTATGAAGGAACCACTCAAGTGAAGATTGCACGTCTACAACAATTGGCCTCAACTTGGGAATCTATGAAAATGAAGGAGGATGAAACCATCAAGGAATATGGATTCCGAGTTCAAAAAATTGCTACAGAATGTGCATCTTTTGGGGAACCCATGAATCGAGAAAAAATGGTAACGAAGATTCTCAGGACTCTCCCTGCTCGATTTGCTGGAAAGGCTTTAGCCATTGTTGAAGCTCAAGATCTAACCACATATCGGCTGGATGTTCTTCTTGAAAACTTTGACACCTATGAAAAGGAACTCAATATGGAGAATGAGGAGAGCAAGAGTCTGGCACTCAAGACTGAATGCCCAGAAGAGAAAAATCAAGAGCTAGGTGAGTCACTTGGAATACTTGTAAGGAACTTCAACAGAACCTTCAAACGCATGTACAAGAAAGGAGGTGATGCACAAGAATATCAAGGGCCCAGAGATAAGAGGGAAGACAGATTTAATAAAGGGGGAGAAGACATGTAATGCCCCCCCCCCCCGAAACCGGGTCGGAACGTTATTTGATTTGATGGACTGGCCTCACAAACCATCACGGGTCTCTCCACCACGTTTTGTCCTCACTCACGTGCTCACTGGAAAACTTCCCAGTGGGTCACCCATCCTAGAATTACCCCAGGTCAAACACGCTTAACTTTGGAGTTCTTCTGAGTTGGGCTACCGAAAAGAAGATGCATCTTGATGGTATGAGTAGTACCAATCAAATCATATCAAACATATCACATCGCCCACTCTGGGCCGGGTATTACAAGACAGAAGTGGATCTAGCTTTCAAAATGTGAACAAAGGAAAAAAGCATTCAATGTAGAGGATGTGAAGGATATGGTCACATTCAATCTGAATGTCCTACTTATCAGAAGAGACAGAATAAGAACTATTGCACAACCTTGTCTGATGATTCTGAAGAAGATGAAGATGATGTGGTTGCCTTCATCACAGTGGAAGAAACTGCTCCTAATCAGGAGAAACCAGTTGTTACTCAGAAAGATGATGACAGAGATGAAGAAACAAAAATCACACATGAAGAACTAATTGCTGACTATGGAAAACTTTATCACAGCTGGAAGGAACTTACACAAACCTATCTCACAACAACAGTAGAAAAAGCTAGGAGTGAAAAAAGGAATCAGGAATTAGTTCAGGAGAATGCTGTTCTCAAAGATAAAATTAGTGTACTAGAAGGAAAGGTCCAAACCATGGAAAAGGGGATCAAAATGATGAACTCAAGTACAAACATCTTAGATGAAATTCTGGAAAATAAAAGACCTCATAAGAATACTAGTGGCATAGGGTATGGAAGAAAGGGCACATAGCACCCTACTGCTACATGCTATATGGGAAAGGAAGAAGCATATATTCTCAAAACACCAAACAGGTATGGGTTCCTAAGAAACAGATAGCATGAGTTCCTAAGAAACAAACAGTAGGTCATGTAGTCCTTACATCCTTGAAAGCTACTGCATGGGAAGGTTGGTATTTTGATAGTGGGTGCTCTAGACATAGGACTGGTAATAGTGCCTATTTATCTGAAGTTAAGGTAGTTAAGCAATCACATGTTACCTTTGGGGGAGGAGCTAAAGGTATAATAGTTGGGAAAGGAGAACTGAATGTTCCTGGATTGCCAACACTCACTAATGTACTATTGGTTGAGGGTCTAACTGCTAATCTTATTAGCATTAGTCAACTCTGTGATTATGGCATGGGTGTACAAGTCAACAAGGATGCTTGTGAAGTCAGAGACTTTGAGAAAAATCTGCTATCAATGGTCCTCACACAAAGATCGTAGCTCTCATACAAATCAATTTGAGTATCTAAAGACAGCCCTTGGGTTATGCATCATGGAAGATTAACTGATGATGAAGTTGTTATAACTTTTAGTGGTCAAGTGTTATAACAACTGGTACAGAGGCCACACGTGTGCTGAAAAGAATAAAATTGGTTTTTAACTTGTCACATTTATTGGGACCGTCAATTATTGGCAGCTTTTTGAATAAAAAAAGGAAGGCGATCGATTTATCAACACCTTTCACGCCTATTGTCTAAAATTGCTTGTCGAAATTGTCTCTTCTCACTCAAATCAAAAATCCAAAAGAAACCAAAAGACCCATCAATTGAAATGCCAAAGCGAAAAACTACTTCTCGTTTCAATTTGAAAAAGTTTTTTGAAGCCGTTCCGCTGCAAATGGTTACACAAGAGGATGAAGCAGAAGCCGCAAGAGCAACTGCAGTGAAATCCATGAAACTTCCAAGGGCCAAGCAATCAAATGAAGGAGTCTCCAAGGACAGCCCTCCCAAATCTGAAAAGGAGAAAATTTTGCTACTCACTTGGAAAGATGATGAATTATTAAGGGAGATAGACCTAAAAGGGCTGATTTGTCAAAACAACGGACTGAACACGCTGGTGTGCCTAGAAAAAGGACTGAATGTTCTAAGGAGGAAAATGTAAATATGCCTACTGAAGAGGCTGCGACTGTGGATGTTGATAAGCTGATAAGGAGGTTGAAGTCATCTCTTCCAGGATTAGTGAGGGAAGGAGAATGACTAGGTCTAGTACGAAGGGTAAGGAGATTCCAGAAGTTGGGAAAAATGTCTGATGCTCTGGAAGAAATTGAAAAAAGGGCTGAAAAATAAAAAGCATCTAAAAACAAATTCTGGTCAGAAGAAGTGCAAGCCAATTGTTGATGACAAAGGGATAGACACAGTGGGAAGAAGACTAAAGCTTCTGTCAAACCAACAGGTGCACCAATTGATAAGGCTGCAAGACCAGCAACTAGGTCATCTGAACAAGGGAAAATGCCAGAGAAGGTCAAGGCTAGCACTACTTCTTCATCTAAGAAGCGAAAACTTGTAGACTCTGACTCTAATGATGAAGAGAAGGAAAAAGAAAAGTCTCAGTTTGATGTGAGTAAAGGGAGAATCAACAAGAAAAGAATTGCTCAAGTTGTAGATGTTCAATGTGATTGAGTGGATTTTAGCAGTGCAGATTAGAGGACAAAATGGAAATTTGTGTGTGCTAGGATCATATGGCCTGAGAAACGTCTGTTAGATAGCACATTGAACAACTGCACATATATGGGTGTATTGGAGAAAAGTGGAATAACTTGTCTGCTTGTGAGAAGAAAGCATTGGGATAAATTGGTGAAGGAATTTATCAGCTCATTGACTGCTGAGATTAAAGATCCTACTCATGAGATGTTCTGCAAGGTTCATTTAAGAGATTATACGTTCATTTTTTCAGTCCTTCAATTATCAACAGCTTTCTGGGTAGAGAAGACAAGGAAGAAGCTGTCAACTACTCAAGCTGAATGATATTGTAACAGAGATCACTACAGGGGAAGTCACCCAGTGGCTATCAAAAGGGTTGCATCTTTCAGCCTCAACTCTTAGCCTGAATTAGTCCATACTCCACAAGGAAGCAATCTACAGTTTAGTTCCATCTACCAACAGCACAAACATCAGTGAATTCATGGGGAAGAAGCTGTATGTGTTCGGTATAGGACAACTGAACTTTGGTCAGGTTATTTTTTTTATCAGATTGTGGACCATGCTTTGTCCTCTGCCTAGAACAAACAAATTGGATTCACCAATATGTGGCATTCTCCTTGAGCACAAGCCTGATAATCAGAGTGAGGATGATGAACCAGGAACTGAGTCGAAGGGTGTGATCATTAGTGAAATGCTCCTGAACACTCACAAGGCTGAGATACCAGTGGAGAAAGTTGATCAAAGGCCACCATTTTCTTCCAGTGATCCCATAACACAAATCCTCATGGCTCTCTACTTGGCTGACAAGCAAATGTTTACTGAGGAAATCCATGCAACGAAACAGTAGACTGTTGAGATTAGATATATGACGAAGACTGTTAGTTCGACTGTTATTGATTATGTTGCTACCACTTCTGTCAAACCAGATAAAGTGTGAGAAGAAGAGAGTGCGCCAAATAGGGGGAGTAACACTGTTGGAGGTGATGTTTATAGACCCGTCTATTTGTCTTTGGGCATGTTTTTATGACAAATAGGGGGAGAGAGTGTAAGAAGAAGTTTTTGGAGTGTGTCCACTGCTGCTGACGGTTGGACTGAGTTGTTGTGTCTACTTCTATTGACAGTTGGATTGATATTTGGGTATTTTAGACCATGTTTGCCTTAAACACTTGTTCTTGCACTCCTACACGAAGACAGATGATTTGCCATGAATAACTTACCCAAAGGGGGAGCTTGTTGGTACATGGAGTTGGCTAAAGTTTTTCAAGCAAATACACGTGTGCAAACAAGTGTTGACCGCATTTATAGGAGGCTATTTTATAGGAGAGTATTGGGCTAGACAAGTAACGGTCGCGTTTGTTGTTGTGCTAAGACAAGTGTTGACCACATTTATTGGATGAGGAGAGTATTGTGCTAGACATAAATGCGGCTGAAGATCAAAGAAAGAATGAGCATTAATGCGGTCTTTTTCCAAATAAAGAAGGAGCATTAATTCGGTCTTTGTCAATCATGATGCAATTAATTCAAGGGTGACCGAATGAGACATTTACTCGGTCCTTGCTAATTATGGAGTATTAATTCAACGTTGACCAAATGAGACATTTACTCGGTCCTTGCTAATTATGGAGTATTAAATCAAGGTTGACCACATTGATTTCAAGGACCAATGGCCTAGTATAAAAGGAGCTCGATGCTACACTTGAAGACGCATCTTTTAGACCTTTGTACCTTTTATCTATTTCACACAAGAAGCTCTTAAGCACTTTGTGTTATCTTATTGTCTAGGTCATATTATGTATAGAAGAATTTTGTTTTTCAAGCTTCTATACTGAATGTACAGTTGTTGACACATTCAAACAGTGAGGTTGTTCTTACATTGAAACTTGTGTAAACCTTAATCACCGAGAGTGATAGCATAGCCGTAGGGAGCCTATAAAAAAGGCCTAGCTAGGGCGATAGAGAGTATGTGGGCATACTCGTAAGTCCCTCCTTGTAAGACGCTTTTCTGATAGTGAATTGTTTCCTTGGGTAGGCTGCCCCCAGACGTAGGTGCATGTGCACTGAACTGGGTTACCAAGTTCTCGGTGTTGATTTTATTTACTGTCTTTACCTTCTGTTAAACCAGTAGCTTTAACAAGTGGTATAACACGCTTAGTGGATCACGAACTTTCAACATAGATGAATTGCATGTCTAGAGAACATACTCCTAACACATTACTAGCAATTTTACATTTTCGTGTCCGATATCTAGGACGGTCACCTAAAGGAACTCGTACCTTTATATAGGTACCATCTAACGCCCCTAAACATCCTGGAAACCACTTCCATCTCTCACCAGTTGACTCAGTAGAAATTGGTTGGGGCTTCTTAAGTAGTAAATGATGCAATCTAATGACCGCATATATAACGTTATGAAAATGTCTACTAACAGTTTCTTTTGATCTATTAAAATTGAAATTTATCACCCTATTTTTATGATGATGGGCTAAAATGTAAAGAGTGAGGGCAACTTGTTCATCAATAAGCATATTTTTCGTATGTTTCAATCCACCAGATTTCTCAAGCAAGGCACACAAGTTCTGAAATGTCGTTTTATCCATCCTAAGCTGCTCAATACAATCAATATCTTTTATACCAAACTAAGTAATTCAATCTAATTTAATTTCATTCCTTCCTATCTCATTCTATTCCCTCATACCAAACATAACCTACATGTGTGATCGAAAGTATACAAAGTCATATTAGGGTGATCGACTAATGTTTTTTAACAAATGTGAGTGATCAATAAAGCCATTTGTTATTTATTAATTGTGTTTATTAAGTAAGAAAGAAGAGCTAAATATTGAATTAAAATCATGTGTGAATGAAATCCATATCAAATTTTAAGTCAGAATTTACTTCTTAATTTTGTCTTCTAATTTTATGGATATATCTTTCCATAATTTTCTCCACATCTAACATATTCTTCCAAAATTATATGTTATTATTTGAATCAAGTTAAATTATTATCATTTTATTATTATTATTATTATTATTATTATTATTATTATTATTATTATTATTATTATTACTACTACTATTAATATTATTAATTATTATCATTACTATTCATTATTACAACACTCTCTCCCCCTATTTATTCCAACATCCCCTAAAGAACCTTATCTTCCTCTTCTCCAAACAAATAAACCATATACGAGGGACTGACTCAGGACTATACTTTTGGAAGTACAAATGAAAAAGTGAAATCGAAATCTTAATTCTTTTACTTGAAATTTTATAAACTTAGTCCAAAATAACGTTATTTTCTAATCTAGAATTTTTCATACATTAATCAATCAAATAAATATGACAAAATAAATTTTATTCATATTCATGATTAAATGACAAACACATATATAAAAACCTTTACATGACTTGAACCACAAACAAAAAAGAATGAAAATCAATTCATCAGAGGATATATGGCCTCAACAATTTTCTTGCTTATTCTCAAACACATTAATCTATTTATTTCATGTATTTTATCAAACACCGTATATGTGTTATTGACGAAATATAAGAAAAATAAAAACATTATAACATTTACAATCTCACAATCATAAACTAAACCAATGAACATTATTATCAACCTCTAATTGTCTAATTAGCCAACATATAAAGTTCCACATTAACAAATTATTTAATCTAATCAACCAACCAAACCAGGTCAACCAATTAATCAAGTAATTAATTGATTAATTCATTATTTTCCAAATTAGGTGAATTTGAATGAGGGCACAAGGAAGGGCACGCAACAGATTCTCAACGAATCGAGACGGGGGTAGTTGTTGGAATATCCCGGGGTTGCAAGACACAATGAACTACGATAGTTCATATGTCTAGAAAACCCTAATTCGTTGATCGTTAAAACTTACACAATAGAACTAGCTCATAGAAGTATATGTTTAAAGATAGTGTGAATATGCTACAACTAACATAATCAAAGAGTGTGGCTACAAAGATATACCTTTGAAGCGTGAGCGGAAGCGATATGATATTCAAGTGCTTATCCCCACACCTTGCTCCTTGCTTTCTCCTTGAAGAAATTTCTATCACCAAGGTGATATGGAACTACTATGAAATAGTCCACACCAATACCTTAGATAGCAATAAGACACACTTGGACTAGTGTGTGTTATTGAGGAGTGTGTAGTCTAACTACTATAGCAAACTATAGAACAATTTCTATACTCTAACACTTAGAGTTTTGCTAGAGGGTTTGAAGATGAAGTGTGTGTGTTTGTTTGTGTTCTCTAACAAGAGTTGTGTGTTACTTAGCTTGATCTCTACCCATTCTATATCATCTTATGATATAGAATGGATGATGAAACACATTATACACTAAACAAATACATTAACCATCCATATGGTTAATGCCTCTTGGTCCATGGAAGATTCTCTTACAAGAGTTCTTCCCAAGTCTTACAAAGCCTTCCCAAGGCATAAAGTAGCCACCAAGATGTCAACCATTCATGATGATGGAATTAATTAATCTTAATTAATTAATTAAATCATATCTTATTTAATTAATTCATTAATTAATTAAATCATTTCAATAAATGATAATATATATATATATATCTCACATATATATATATACATAAACCCCAAATGGTGTTTCCGGAACCAATTCCGGGCGCACCATCGGTTCGGTCGGGACACGATCTCGATCGAACCAAAATTCCTCAATATGGATCAAATCCCTTATTCACTTTCGGGTCACTACTCGAAAGTATCTTCGGTAATTGTTACGTGTGTGACCTCATAGCCCGAGTAACGAAGGCATCGGGATTCAACGTATAAGACCGTATACACGAATCCCGAAGATCATCGTGAGAGCCTAGTCTGCCATTCGATGACCCCCGGCATTATCTCGGGTGAGACTACTGATAGTTCAGATAACTATCGGTTGTTGAACCGTATATATAGATGATATAGTTCACGGGCACTAATTGAGGAAATTGACACATCAATTTCCAACAGTAGTCGCATGCCCAAAGAAAGGTTCTCTACATACATGGGCTTCCGACCCTCGGGAAAAGAAAAAAGGGTGTCCGAAGACGATGGGCCCCGCATCTCGACAAAGTCAGGGATAGAGAAAAATTCTCTAAGGCCGGGTAACTTAGAAGGATATACAACTACGGGCCTAGACTTCCTTATATACTTGGGAACAGGGTTGGGTTTCTTACCTTTTCCCGGTCGACGTGAAGATCCGGCCACATTGGACGAGACGCCCGAAATATGTGTTTGCATTCCCTCCCCCGAAGAAACGTCCTCGTTAATGTCTCCCTATGACGCAGAAATTGACAATAGTGTTGTTAGTGTTGGAAATTGATGTGTCAATTTCCTCAATTAGTGCCCGTGAACTATATCATCTATATATACGGTTCAACAACCGATAGTTATCTGAACTATCAGTAGTCTCACCCGAGATAATGCCGGGGGTCATCGAATGGTAGACTAGGCTCTCACGATGATCTTCGGGATTCGTGTATACGGTCTTATACGTTGAATCCCGATGCCTTCGTTACTCGGGCTATGAGGTCACACACGTAACAATTACCGAAGATACTTTCGAGTTGTGACCCGAAAGTGAATAAGGGATTTGATCCATATTGAGGAATTTCGGTTCGATCGAGATCGTGTCCCGACCGAACCGATGGTGCGCCCGGAATTGGTTCCGGACACACCATTTGGGGTTTATGTATATATATATATGTGAGATATATATGTATATATTATCATTTATTGAAATGATTTAATTAATTAATGAATTAATTAAATAAGATATGATTTAATTAATTAATTAAGATTAATTAATTCCATCATCATGAATGGTTGACATCTTGGTGGCTACTTTATGCCTTGGGAAGGCTTTGTAAGTCTTGGGAAGAACTCTTGTAAGAGAATCTTCCATGGACCAAGAGGCATTAACCATATGGATGGTTAATGTGTTTGTTTAGTGTATAATGTGTTTCATCATCCATTCTATATCATAAGATGATATAGAATGGGTAGAGATTCAAGCTAAAAACACACACAACTCTTGTTAGAGAACACAAACACACACACTTCATCTTCAAACCCTCTAGCAAAACTCTAAGTGTTAGAGTATAGAAATTGTTTTATAGTTTGCTATAGTAGTTAGACTACACACTCCTCAATAACACACACTAGTCCAAGTGTGTCTTATTGCTATCTAAGGTATTGGTGTGGACTATTTCATAGTAGTTCCATATCACCTTGGTGATAGAAATTTCTTCAAGAAGAAAGCAAGGAGCAAGGTGTGGGGATAAGCACTTGAAGATCATATCGCTTCCGCTCACGCTTCAAAGGTATATCTTTGTAGCCACACTCTTTGATTATGTTAGTTGTAGCATATTCACACTATCTTTAAACATATACTTCTATGAGCTAGTTCTATTGTGTAAGTTCTAACGATCAACGAATTAGGGTTTTCTAGACATATGAACTATCGTAGTTCATTGTGTCTTGCAATCCCGGGATATTCCAACAGTTAGTGGATCGGATAAACCAGAACCGGACCGGTTTATCCGATCCGAAAATCCCTCCGTGAATATTTCGGATTCGGGCCGGATCCATTGTTAGAGCCGAGAACCGGATTGGATCCGGACCGACAATCAGATAGGGAACCGATAATTACCTGTTTGCTTAGGTTTTGATTAATGGGCTTTGGCCCTTTTTCCTAATATAATATCATCAGATATAACTTATATCATATGATATAAGTGTCTAAACCCTCCCCTCTCCCTATTCTCTAATTCTGTCGACAAAACACAGTAAACACTAAACACCCAATTTCTAGGCCAGGGCCGTTTGACTAGAGGTCAATCGGTCATATCTTCTTCCTCCGGCGTCCGGCCACCCTAATCGTCTCCGACCTTCTTCCTCCATCCTCCGGCATCTATTCATTCTAATAATAGTTAGTTTCTTTATCCTTTGACATTTATTTTGTATGGTTTTTGAAATAACAAAAAATAATTGTTGTATTAAAATAGAATCTAATCAACGTTTCTTTATCTTTTGACTGTTTTTTTGTGGTTTTTGTAATAACAAAAAATAATTGTTGTATTAAAATCGAATCTAATCAATGTTTCTTTATCCTTTTAGTTTTTCTCTTTTACAAAAAATAATTCTTGTATTAAAATCGATTCTAATCAATGTTTCTCTATCCTTTTACTTTTTCTCTTTTTTTTGTGGTTTTTGTAAAAATAATTATTGTATTAAAATCGAATCTAATGAATATTATACTAATTGTTGGTTGAGAAATATTATAATTGATCTAATCAATGTTATAGTAATTGTTGATTGAAAAATAATCGATGTTGTATTAATATTAATTTTTTAGAAATAATTGTTGTATATGTTAATGTTAGAAATAAATTGTTGTATTAGAAATTTTATTTTTATGAATAAACTGAATTTGGGTATTGAATAAAGATAATACTTTTGGCAATAAACTAAATAAAGATAATATTTTTATGATTATACATTCTGCTAGAAAGCCACTTGAGGAAAAAAGAGGAATTTTTGAGAAATTTTTTGAAAATGTACCGCCGTACTTGATTGCTGTATAAGTTTATAATTTTTTTTGTAATTGTATAAGTTTATGATTATTCATTTATATCAATTTTTTGTAATTGTATATTCTATAAGTTTATAATGGTTTAATAAGCTAATAAAATCATAATTAATGTCTTTTCAAGATTCTTTGGTTACTCCCACCATGGATGAATATGATGATGTTGAGACCATTAGGGGAATAGAGGTTGGGGAGCTGAATGACATTAACAACAGTGAAAATGTTGATGTTGATGCTTCAACCGTTGTCGATAAGGGCAAAGGAGATTATCGTAAGGGTGGACGGGCAAAAAAATCTATTGTTCAATACAGAAATGGATATTGTAGATTTACCAGATGGTACAAGAAAGTGGAAGTGCAAATGGTGTGGAACTATGTATGCTGTTGATGAAAAGTATAAAAGCACTTCAAATGCAAAAAAACACTTACATCGTTGCGTGAGGAGGAAGTTGAACTTAGTTCAAGGTGAGAAAGTTCTTTCACAATCTAACCCAATCCTCGCCACAAAGAAGCATCTCGACAATCTTAGTTTGTCATGGAGGATCTTTTTCCCTAATGTGCCAATCATCCATAACCCTTAGTAATTTCCTAGCAATAACTTCTCCAGAATGAGGAGGAAGCATATTAGTAAACGACAAAACTCTTTTGTGGAGTTGCCAATTCGAATCAATAAAGTGGCAAGTAACAGTCATATATCCAATCTTTTGTCCTCCAAACCACCACAAATCAGTAGTCAAACTTATTCTATTCACCAAAGACATAGACTTTTTCAACCTAGTCTTTTCATCATTATAAAAAGTCTTACAATCATTCTTCAAAGTATGTCTACTTATCTTTATATACCATGGATATATCTCTTGCATAAACTTATTAAAGATAACTCCTTCCATAATATTAAAAAGAAACTCATGGCCTAGAACCATATGAACAACCATTTCTCTAACTAGGACGATATGAACAACCATTTCTTTAACTTTAGCATGATTGTATTGCCAAGTGGCTAAGTTAGGGGCACTAGAATTTGCATCTCCAATATTAAGCTTAACTTAGATTGTGAAGGAACTTTCTCACCTTGAACTAAGTTCAACTTCCTCCTCACGCAACAATGTAAGTGTTTTTTTGCATTTGAAGTGCTTTTATACTTTTCATCAACAACATACACAGTTTCACACCATTTGCACTTCCACTTTCTTGTACCATCTGGTAAATCTACAATATCCATTTCTGTATTGAACAATAGATTTTTTTGCCCGTCCACCCTTACGATAATCTCCTTTTCCCTTATCGACAACGGTTGAAGCATCAACATCAACACTTTCACTTTTGTTAATGTCATTCAGCTCCCCAACCTCTATTCCCCCAATGGTCTCAGCATCATCATATTCATCCATGGTGGGAGTAACCGAAGAATCTTGAAAAGACATTAACTATGATTTTATTAGCTTATTAAACAATTATAAACTTATAGAATATTACAATTACAAAAGAATGATATAAATGAATAATCATAAACTTATACAGTTACAAAAAAAAAACAATTTATAAACTTATACAGTAGTCAAGTACGGCAGTACATTTTCAAAAATTTTCTCAAAAATTCCTCTTTTTTCCTCAAGTGGCTTTCTAACATGATGTATAATCATAAAAATATTATCTTTATTTAGTTTATTGCCAAAAGTATTATCTTTATTCAATACCCAAATTCAGTTTATTCATAAAAATAAAATTTCTAATACAACAATTTATTTCTAACATTAACATTTACAACAATTATTTCTAAAAAATTAATATTAATACAACATCAATTATCTTTCAACCAACAATTACTATAACATTGATTAGATTCAATTATAATATTTCTCAACCAACAAATAGTATAATATTCATTAGATTCGATTTTAATACAATAATTATTTTTTGTTATTAGAAAAACCACAAAAAAAGAGAAAAAGTAAAAGGATAAAGAAACATTGATTAGATTCGATTTTAATACAACAATTATTTTTTGTAAAAGAGAAAAACTAAAAGGATAAAGAAACATTGATTAGATTCGATTTTAATACAACAATTTTTTTTTTGTTATTTCAAAAACCATAAAAAATAAATGTCAAAGGATAAAGAAACTAACTATTATTAGAATGAATAGATGCCGGAGGATGGAGGAAGAAGGCCGGAGATGATAAGGGTGGCAGGACGCCGGAGGAAGAAGATATGACCGATTGACCTCTAGTCAAACGGCTCTTGTCTCGAAATTGGGTGCTTAGTGTTTACTGTGTTTTGTCGACAAAATTAGAGAATTGGGTGCTTAGTGTTTACCGTGTTTTCCTAATATCTCATGATATTATATTAGGAAAAATGGCCAAAGCCCATTAATCAAAACCTAAGCAAACAGGTAATTATCGGTTCCCTATCGGATTGTTGGTCCGGATCCAATCCGGTTCCCGGCTCCAAGAATGGATCCGGCCCGAATCCAAAATATTCACAGATGGATTTTCAGATCGGATAAACCGTTCCGGTCCGGTTTCCGGTTTATCCGAACCACTAACAGCGCTATATCTGGCAATATGAGACGAACGGTTGGGTTGCGTGGATAAGAAACTAGGGATAAGAGAAATACATCGGGATGAGGAGAGGGAAGAGAAGTTGTCGGCTCTGTGGGTGCCGACTGACTAATGGAGTGACGTTGGCAGCAGGAGAGTTCGTCTGTTCTTTAGACATCTTCGGTAAAGCTACACACGTGCCAACAAAGTCAATTAGTACAGGTGTCAGAAGGAGCCAAAGCGTCACATTTTCCCGCCCTTTAAAAATGAACCATTCATGTCAGAGACGGTTCCTTCCCCAAGAAGACTTAATATCACCAATTTGAAAAGTCACCAGAGTTATATTGGGAAATCACAAACTCCAGTGAAACATCAGACGAAAGGCGTAAAAAGGGTCAGAGGATTCCATTAAAGGTACCCCAAAATGCCTCATGAAAAGAGAAAAGGACCATTTGATAGAAGAATTATGGGAAAAACTAAGGATAAGCATTAAACAAACCCAATATACAAGATGAGAATGTTAAAGAGAACCATACTTGATTAAATGGAAGGAGCAAACAAGAGAGGAAAATGTTAGTTCTAAAAGAGCAAGGAAACAATGAACCAGAAGATGTGCAAGATGAGAATGAAAGAAGATGATCAGAAAAGTGGTTTGAAAAGACCCCAAAACCTACCATTTATAGGTAGGTAGCCACTTCTGTCGCGTAGAAGGGCCAGATGACGCGTATGGGAATGGATAGACATATTGGCGAATGTCCCAGCGAGTGGGGTCCAACTGATTATCGAACCAATCCATCCCTCGATTGTCTCCCATTGGCGTAACCGCAATCATCGATCAAGAAATGGTGGGGGCAATGATGTGGACCAAAACTATCATTATATAGAGAACGGTCTCAGGTCAGGCCCACTGGTACTGGACTCGATCCGTCTAAGGGCCTGGAATCCTAGGTCATCCCTAAGCGCTACTGACAGCGTGACACGTGTCCTTCATTATTATGGGAGTTATAATTGGAAACAATCCTATAAATATCCACACCATTCTCCACATTAGGTATGTGATATTCTTCCCTAAAATACTCTCTCAAACACCGTTGACTGACTTGATCGTCGGAGTGTTTGTGGTCGAGTTCCGGCCACACTTTCAGGTCAATGGCTCCAAGAACTTCCCCTTCCAAACATGCATGCCGGCGGATCGAGACCGCCTCGTCCAGATGAACCGAATCAAAGAGCATCCGCCCCCCTTTTGCTTCCACGAGAGGCAAGTCGAGATCTAAGGAATCGACTCAATCGAAGTCGACAAGAAGAGGATGACGCCCAGTCCCGGCGACATGAGCTGGCGATAATGTGGATAAGTTGCACGAGTCTTACATGCGTAGGCGCATAAAATTGACTGGTAAATCAGATACATAAAATACACTTGCATATGTCACTATTATATAATTATATGTCACTGTGTTATAAATTCGTTTGATAACATTAAAGGGAATAAATTATGAATCTCACATTAATAATATAATTATGTCAAGAAAAAATAAATAAATTTAACAAGCCAGAGAAATAACCTAAGTACTATATATTTATTTTAAGGATCATGACGGCAACAGTTATTAATGTATTCAAAATGTTTCCAATTGATCACCTATATGTGTTTGCAAATGTCCTTGTCAATCACCTATATTTTAATATGTTCTAGTTCGTCACCACTTCGATTGATAGGATGTTAAGTATGACACTCGTGAAGAACACATGAGTTTTAATTCAATTAACGTAAACGTAGATTTTTAGAACTTCGGCTCAGGTAAGTAAACTTTCTACTTACTCAACCATATGTTCAATATATATATATGTATACAAGGTTATTATCATGATAATTCTTCAAGATTATTATCCTTATTGATAGTGCACTACTAAAAAACGCTCTTTTTGTTACTGTAGTAAAATAGTAACAAAAGACAAAAAATGGTAACGAAAACGTCTTTGTTACGCTTTTTCTACCATGGCAAATACAGCCGATGCAAAAGCTTAGGTTATCACCTTGAAACGTAACAAAAGCTTGTTGTTACGTTTTAAACATTTGATAACAAAAGACTTTTTTGTTGCGCTTCTGTATATAAGTAACAAAAATCATATTTTGTTACGTCATAATAAGGCGTAACGAAAGATCTTTAGTATAAAAAAAATGTATTTTCAATTTATTATGATATATTTTGAGTATTTTTTTTATATATTAAACCCACAAGCAGGGTTTACGATACTAACGATACTAATTTTATCTGTATAAATAAACTATAAAGATATTATAATGAAAATTAGATTGAATGAATCGAAGTGGTATATTATTTTATTTGTATTTTATTTTATCTTATTTTATTTTATGATAGTAATCTACACCATATATAATATGGGAAGGAGAATTAGTTATTTTATTTGAAGCCCCATGATCTATCTGACCAATCAGAAAATGACATTTATGGATATTAAAAATAACTTCTATTTTGTATCTACACCATATATAATATGGGAAGGGGAATTAGTTATTTTATTTGAAGCCCCATGATCTATCTGACCAATCAGAAAATGACATTTATGGATATTAAAAATAACTTCCATTTTGTATTTTAATTATTCATCATGTAATGTAACTAATTGTATATTTTTACATATATTATTGCATTTAAATTTCTTCAAATTTTAATTGTATACAATTTTTTTGATATTTTATCATATATGTTACAAGATTTTAATAATAACAAATAAATTATACAAAAATGTAATGGTGAATATAATGAATTTCACAGGCTGGACTGTGTACAAACGGCTAGTTTTATTTATGCAAGTAAAATATACCACGTCGATTCATTCAATCTAAACCCACAAACAGGGCAAAAAGGTAGTAATATTATGAAGACGTTATACAATTCTAACGATACTAATTTTATTTGTATAAATAAATATGTAATCATATTGGAGACCGTTACTTTTATAGTAGCCTGAGCTCTTTTTCTCACTTTCTATAACTTTATATAATTGATTTATGGTTATTTGTTACTTTTAAGTATTTTTCTCATAACTAATTTGTTGAATAATTATAGGAAACCGTTACTCAATCACTTACAACTGAAGAATTGCTTTGTCGTGGTCCAAATGATGTATTGTCTAGAGTATTGCCGAAAGAGTACGCCGGACGGGTGCTTACAACAGGTTTTGGGGTAACAAAGAAAGATTACTTTAACAAGAAAAGAAAGACATCTGATATTACTGAGGTCCTTCAATTGAAATAGTTGGTGTTGAAAATAGGGCAACAAATGCAATTCATGGGATCTCAAATTCATGAGTTGAATGAAGCCAAACAAATAGAGAAGGAAGTTATGGTCGCGCCGTCTGTTCATGTTTCTCCCATAGGCAAGAGCGATCAAGCTAGCAATCCTACGGTTCCTGTAGATATTCCAGAGGTGCGATATGGGCACATTGATGCAATTTCATTTAATTGTCTGTTTGATATGGGCACATTGATGCATATTTAGTCTATGTCCGAGTCATTCTGGGGTGCTGCATTCGAAGATCATATTACTTTTGTTTGTGTGTGAGAGGTCGTAAGACGTGAGTGGTTATACTCTTCTACTATATGTCTTTACGTAAGGTAATAAAAACATAGTTTTTGGGTGTTTGCATTTGCCTATTTAAAATCTAAAGCATATAATTAGTCGTTATTAATCATTTTTTTTTTTTTTTTTAAAGAACAACTTTTATTAAAAGAAACAACAATTACAACTACAATCAAGGCCGCAACATATCTATACCAACCCCCCAACTAATGCATATATCCCAGTTAGTTCTACTCCTTTTTACATTTCGCCACCCACTAATAGTACTTTTTACAACTTGAACAACCCTAGCCGCCACTTGCTCCGCACTCTCTCGCTTCCCTTCAAAGATAATCTTGTTCCGGGCTGTCCATATGTGATAGATGGATGCTGAAAAGCAGAGCCTTCTTAGTCGACTCTTCATAGATTTCCCCAAACCACGGCTAATTACCCAGTTTTTCTCCTCTTCCCAACCTCCTGCCACATGATATTCATTCAAGTAACAGAGCAGCTTCCTCCAGACGACAGTCGAATAGTCACATTCGAAGAACAAATGATGCTCAGTCTCCACATGCCCTTGGCAAAACACACATCCATCCTCTTGTACTACATTCCAAGCCAATAACTTTGCTCTAGTAGTCATCTTTCCTAGACACACCAGCCAAGTAACAAATCCGAATCTGGGGACTTGTCCTTTGAACCATACCAACTTCCACCAATCCACCGGGTCAAATCTCACTCTAAGACATCCCACAACATCGGCATTCTTGTGGCCAGCGGAGCCAAACCACACTAATTTATCCTCACCATTTTCCAGATTGGTAGGAAAATCCGCAACGAATCTTCGCACCTCCTCATTTCCACTTCTACCACCCAATCTCAAGACCTTTTCCACGGCCTCGGCTACAGTGTCTTTCTCCTCAAATTTGAGCCTCTTTATGCATCTATCCGACAAGATTTCGCACAAAAGGCCTCTGCTATGCCATTTATCAAAGAGACAATTTGTACTCTTTCCATCTTTAATTTCCATTCTGACATGAGGCCTAATGACATCCCTTAACTTCAGCAATCTTGCCCAGCTCCATGTGTCAGTACTCTTGACCTTTATTCCCCAGAAACTTTGACCTTTAAGCCTATATGTATTGATCCATTTAACCCAAAGTGTTTCTTTCCTACTACAAAGGTTCCAAACATGCTTTACCATACAACCTATATTCCAATCCGATATTCCTTTAATCCCTAGCCCCCCTTCTTCCTTCGGTTTAGTTATTCTAGCCCATGAAACCTTAGGAACATATTTACCTTTCTCCTCCCCTTTCCATAAGAACGCCTTGACCATACTCTCTATGCTCTTTATCACAGTTTTGGGAAGAAAAACAGTTTGACACCAATAGCTATATATACCAAAAAGCACAGTGTTTATTAGCACAAGTCGACCCGCAAAACTAAGATGCTTTGCTCTCCAACCATTTATCTTTTTACTTATCTTCTCCATCAATGCTTTACAATCCCCAACATTTATTTGCTTAGTCGTGAGGGGGATCCCTAGATATCTCACAGGAAGATTAGCACTAGGGATTCCCAAAATGCCACTCAGTTTTGCAACCTCATCACTTCCCACTCCCGCAAAAAAGCTGGAACTTTTCTGCAGATTAGGATATAGCCCCGAGACACTTCCAAACTGTTGTAACACCCTCTTAATAATCCTCATGGAGTTTTCCGTAGCAGCACTCAGGATAAAAAGATCATCCGCGAAGCTCAAATTTACCAATTCAATCTCTTTGCACCGAGGATGATAATCAAACCTTATTTCACTCTTTAACAGCCTCGTGAAACACTCCATTACTATAATGAACAAATAAGGTGATATTGGATCGCCTTGCCTTAGACCCCTCGTGCTCCTAAAATGACCATGAAGACTCCCATTTATAGCAATCGAAAACCATGCAGTTTGAACACATGCTTTCACCCAATTCACAAACATCTCAGGAAAGTCCATTCTCCTCATCACAGACCATAGAAACTCCCAGTTTACAGTATCATACGCCTTCATAATATCAACCTTCAATGCACATCTAGGCGTACCTCCTTTCCTCTGATAGCCACAAACGAGCTCCTGCATAACCAGAATGCTATCAGATATATTTCTCCCTGGTACATAGGCCGATTGCTGAAGACCAATAATATCACCTAACACCATCTTCAATCTCCCAGCTAAAATGGTAGTAATGCATTTGTAAATTGTATTGCAACAGGCTATGGGTCTGAATTCCTTCATGTCCTGGGGATTAGGCACCTTGGGAATCAATGAAATGATAGTACTATTGAGGTATCTTGGCATATATCCTGTTGCAAAAAACATCTTTACTGCCCCAATCACTGTAGATTTCACCACTGGCCAAGCATCCCTATAAAACTCCGCTGTATATCCATCCGGACCAGGAGCTTTTCCACACTTCATATGCAAAATGGCACCCTCAATTTCGGCATTGGTAATAGGGACAATAAGTTTAGCTTTATCTTCCTGCTTCACTTTATCCATTTGCACTCTATTCAATACTTCATCAACATTTCCATTTTTACCAGGGGCTTTAAACATATTCTTGTAAAATTCTACAATGATGCTCCTGATTTTTCCTTGATCACGGACTACACTGCCATCTGAATCTTTCATGATAGTTACTTTGTTTTGAGCCTGATGAACCCTAACAGTGTTATGGAAAAAAGCTGTATTAGCATCCCCATCTTTATACCATGTAACCCTGGATTTATTCTGATAGAATTTATACTCAGCCTCACTCAATCTTCTATAATCTTTCTCCACATTCCTAGCTTTCCTTAGAATGCAAGGGTCAACACAGCCAGCCAATACTTGACTCTGTAATCCTTCCAACTCTATTCTTTTCTCTATCACCCTGGAAGAAATATTTGAGAAATGCTTTCCATTAAATTCTTTTAGCTCTTTCCTTAGTGCCTTCTGCTTGATATGTAAAATATCCATTTCAGAGCCCTCCACTCTCTCAGCCCACACCCTTTCAAGCATCTCCTTAAACCCCTCTTGAGTTGACCAAAACTGTTGATACTTGAATGGCTTAGGGCCCCAAGTCATCTCCTGTTTTACAGTAATATCAAGAGGACAATGGTCAGATTCCACAGCAACTGGGATATTCACTTCACACTGCCTAAACTGCTCTAACCATTTCAGATTACATAGTACTCTGTCCAGGACTCTTAACACACTTTGATCTTGCCAATTTCTGCTCCAAGTGAAGAAGTTACCCCCATGAGGATGCTCCACCAGCTCTATATCATTTATACAGTTGTTAAAATCTGCTTGTGCTCTATTATCAGGTACATTTCCTCCTTTAGCTTCAGCATCTGACCTTACTACATTGAAATCCCCGGCTACCATCCAAGCTTCATTCCCTACCAGCCTAGCAGCCTCTTTTAATGAACTCCACAAATCAATCCTATCTCTCTTTGTGTTCTTCCCATATACCACTGACAATAGGAAATCACTCCCACATTCATTCTTACTCTGCACCTTTCCTAGAATATGTTGTTCCTCATTTACTATAACATCAAATCTCACATTACCAGGGTTCCAACATATGATTATCCTACCCACTCTGTTTGGGACCAGGTTATGAATACAAGCCCAACCATTAAACATCCTTCTAACACTATCATCAACATTATCTAATCTGAATTTATTTTCTACTAAACAAACAATATCAAAATTTGTACAAATTTTCTTTAGTCTAAACTGCTTTCTCAGGCAATTTAGACCCCTCACATTCCATATCTTGAGCTTCATGTTAAAGGTGGTGGCTCCTTTCCTCTCCCTCTACTCCTAGTGACAGGCTTTTGCACCTCCACTCTTTTCCTATTCTCCTCTCCCTGCTGTGGATCAAAACTGCTGATACTCTTGACTAATTTCTTATTTTTATTCAAATGCTCACATTCTCCTTCTACTAACACAACAAAAGGATTTCGCACAATCACATTTCCACCTTTCTCTGGCATAACTTGTACAGTGATCCCCTCCACTATGCTATCTGCTTCCTGCTCAACAATGTCCACCTCCTTCTCTATGTGCCTACTTCCAAAACTAACATTCCCCTGCTCAGCAATTTCCGTTACCACCTCCATCTCCCTCAGAGGCTCTGCCGCACAAACTTCCACAACTTTAGGCCTCCACACTCGAGCAACCCTCACCTCCTCCTCCGACTGCTGTTTGCGATTTTTACAGTGATCCTTATCATGTCCAAATACTCCACAGTCTTTACAACACAACGGTATCCATTCATATTCTACTCGTTGCCGAAACTCTTCTCCTCCTTCATTAATCAGCGGAACTTCCTTCGGCAACTCTTTTGAAGCCACAACCTCCACATACAGCCTAGCATATGTAATCTTCTCAATGTTCGATGTGGCATCATCTGCAAATAACGGAGTTCCAATATAGCTCCCTATCTTACTCAACATTTCGGAATTCCAAAATTGCAAACTAAGGAAAGGGATTCGAATCCAGATAGGCACCTTCTCTACACCCTTCCTTTCCAGTTTCGTCTCCGGCGTCCACGCATTGATTATCATAGGAAACTGAGCAAAAATCCATGGACCCGCCTCCAACATCGAATCTCTTCCCTCCTCACTGCAAAATTGAAATAGGAACAGACCAGAGGACACTCGATAGCACTTCCCAAATCCTAAATCCTTCCAATTCCTCCTCGCAAAGGATTCCACCGCTCCTATACTAGGATTTAGTCCCATTACATATCCATATGCTGAAGATTTCCACCGATTTATCCCCGGTAGCACATCAATCGACTGATACTTAACAACCTGCCTTCCCTCCACCTCCTCCGGTGGGATAAAACTGAGTTTCATCCTCGATGGCTTCTTCTTCCCAGCAATTTGGGCATAAGTTTTCTTCACAATCGACGGCCCCACCTCTTCGATTGCACTCTGCATCTGCTTCCGATCATCTACGCCACCATGATTAGGCCCGGAGCTGATCAGACCACTTTCGTTGACTAGGTTTGACTGATTTTGTTGAGAAAGTTTGTTTACCAAAGGATTTTCTCTCTCCTGAAGTTTGAGAGAATTTGTTATCATCTCTCAGATTCTCCACGGGCAAACTTTTAAGTTCAGTCGTTATTAATCATTTTTATATTTTGAAGGTATTTGTGTGATGTATACTTCACTGATATGAAGCCTTCTAAGTTCACGTTTATCTCTCCACATGAGGAACTAGAACATACTCATGTAGTGGATGTCCTAAAAAGTCATGAAGATCAAAATCATCTTATCATATTACTATATCATTCAGAGTTAGTATACAACTATAAATTTTTCCAAAGTGTTTGTTTATGATGTTTTGAATAATTATTTAGATCTTTGACATAATATAGGAATGATTGGGGTGTTGATTTGCATCAACACCAAGACAGAGGGCATATATTACCTGGATCCCTTACGCATACACCACACCAATGTAGCCCGAGCTATTATGGTGCAAAAGATCAATAGGTAAGTATTCATCTCATCATTTAACAAATATACTATATGTTTTGCCTTATAATAGACTAATGTGTGTTATATGGTTTGTTCTTAATTAGTATCATGACTTCATATCGAGGCACAAGGAAGCGTAGTGTTCCAAGCAAAAAAAAGTTAAACCATCATACTTGGGTTAGCGTAGAGGTAGTATACTAGTTCGATTTTTTAGGTTACAATCATTTCATTACTATTACCGTAAATTATAACATTGGTTATAATTAATTTATGTAGTGCCCCACTAGTACAAAAAAGGACTTAGATGGCGCTCAAAAAAGGCCTTAGATGGCACCAAAAAACGCGGTTAAGAAAAGTGATATCTAAGTTAAAACGCCTTAGAGGGCGCTCCCGCTGTGCGACGTCTAACTCTTAGACCGCGCCTCATTGAGCGTCTAAGCTCTATTTTTTTAATTAATTTGTTTTTATTTTAGCCAAAACCACCCTGTTTTTCTGTTTTATATACAATATATTCACGAAAACCCCTGTTTTCCAGCTTTATACACAATTCATTCACGAAACGACATCCAAATCTAGAAAACAAAACTATCATTTGCATTAAAACAAAATATTCATTCACATTTTATATTCGAAGGATTCACATTTAATCTAACATATAACTATTAATACATTCCAAAACAATGTATGTTAAGAAAACTATTAAGTGCAAATGTAACCAACATAAGCATATCTAGCTACCTATGGGCTACAATATCCTTTATAAACATATTATAGAAGTAGCCACACAATTCCTTCTGGACATACTCAATTCGATCATCAGGATAGGTATCGCATCGACGTTTTTCTTAAAATACTGAAAAATAACAAAATAACTAAGTTAGTTAATACACTTATTACATTTATTATTAAGATCTTCTAAGTAAGATGTGGTTACTAACCGCGGCCGGAACATTAGTTATCAGTCACTCTAAGATGTCTTCAATAAATAAAAAAATATGAAAAGCATATCAAATTATAGAATACTGAACTTTATATACACTCGGATTGCAACACAAGATCCTAAAGCGCAACTGGACTTATATAAAATACTAAATTTTAGAATAAAACCAATACTGAACAGTGTACTAAGTCCCAATCAGTGTATAATAACTCTTCTTATATTATTCAAATACTGAACTTTATATACACTCGAATTGCAACACGGGATCTTATAATGCAACAACCTAAGAAAATAAGAGGACACTTATAAATCTTGCTAATTAATCACTTCAAAGTTTTTCTTATTTCCTTTGGAAAAGAGCACCGTCTCCATTTTCTTATGCATGGGAATCACTAGAGTGTCATGAATTTAACTGTTAATGTGACCAATGAAGTGCATACATATAGATACCAATTATCAACTCTTGTTGAATCTGCTGAGTTTCTCTTTTACCATGAAAGTGTGGCCTTTTTTACTTGATGGGGCTATCATGGTATTATATGATCAAGAGAATCTTAATTTTAAAGCTTAAATCAGTGTAACTTGTGCGAGTTAATTGCTGAAATGGTTTCAGTAAGTGGGGATTTGGTGTATTTTGGTCCCCGAAAGTGGCACTGTTGCGCAAATGGTCCCTGAAAGTGTGTATATTGGTGTAATTTGGTCCATATATATTCCGTTAACTCCATGAAATTTAAGCGTGAATAGCAATTTTTGAGACAAAAACGAAACTTTTTATAACTTAGTAGCCCCAATTGGGGCCTAAAATGTAAATAACAATTAAAATTAAATCATCAATTCAGTTTAATCATTTCTTCATATCGTCTAACGTTCTTCTAACATTCTAAAACAGCCGAAAAAAAAATTCTACAACATCGATTAAGTTATAAAAAGTTCTGTTTTTGTCCCAAAAATCGCTATTCAATCTTAAATTTAACGGTGCTAACGGAATGGGGACCAAATTACACCAATATACACACTTTCAGGGACCATTTCCGCAACAGTGCCACTTTCGGGGACCAAAGTGCACCAAGCTTCCACTTACTGGGACCATTCTGACAATTAACTCTAACTTGTGCCTACATTTTTTGCATAGGTATGGTGTTGCTGCTTTAAATATCCCGTAGCCCTTTATAAGCACTAACCCGTTATATTCTACTTCAGTTATCTGTTTCTGTTATACATGATCGAGACATTTTATGGTGGATTGTGCTTATTGTTGTCACAGGAACGGGAACAGGCCTTAAGATCTTTCAAATCTGGTAATATCCCAATTTTAGTTGCTAGAGATGTGGCTGCTCGTGGCCTTGATATCCCTCATTATTCAAATACTGAAGTTTATATACACTTGGATTGCAATACGGGATCTTAAAACACAACTGAACCTTATATAAAATAAATGCATAGAGCCATATACATAATCAAAGAAAAAGATAAGTGTACATACCAGTATGTTGTACCACTGAATTGGCCTAACAACCCTGCTCCTACCCCCGTTACTATGAGAAATTTAGCAAAATACCATGGTCAACGCATGGTATTTGCTTTATTGACCAAATGTAAATTAAATTGGAGTTTATCACATTTCACACGTGAACTGACTATTTTGCCCTTACAAATATCTACTATAAATACTATCATTCTATCTTCTTCCTCACACTATTTCTCTTCATTTCACACTATTCATCTCACTCTCTATTCATCTCACTCCATCTCTCTTTCTCTCTTTCTCTTTTCTTCTCAACGCACACTCCACCGACCACCTCTTCACCGGAATCGTCATCTTCACTTTCTACTTGTTTGTTTTTGCTCCTTTAAAGTTGTTCTTTTTTACAAAAGTTTGAATCTTTTTCAATCTAGTTGGGTTAAAATCCCGTTTTTTGAATAGAGTCGATTTAAAATCACGTTTTCAATTAATTATATATTTTATGTGTATTGTTTTTTTGTTATTTGAAGGTTTTTTAACAAAAGTTTCAATCTTTTTCAATTTAGTAGAGTCAAATCACGTTTTTTCAATTTAGTTGAGTTAAACTCATGTTGTTAATTAATTTTATATTTTATATGTATTGTGTTTATGTTATTTGAAGGTTTTTGAACAAAAGTTTGAATCTTTTCTACAAAGTTTGAATCTTTCTTACAAAGTTTGAATCTTTCTTACAAAAGTTTGAATCTTTTCTAAGATTTTTATGAATATGTGGGTAATTTTGCACTAAAAAGTATAGATATATGTGTAAAGTTTGTTCTTTTGGTACTTTAATGTTGTTTTTTGAACAAAAATTGTTTTTTTTTTAAGTTGAACACAAGATTTTGAGTTTAGATAATGTTTAAACTATGAATTTATGTTTTATGTGTGTTACATGTATATGATTTGAAGATTTGATGTTGTTTTGTAATAAAAGTTCGAATCTTGAGGGTATTATGTTGATATAGTCTCGTTTTTTGATAAGGATAACACTGTATAATTACGTATAATTGATTATAATACATTATAATGAAGTATAATGGAGTATACAAATTATAATATATGTACTTTATTTGTTGTTACAATTCATGTAATCTGTTTAACTATTTCAGGTTGAAGAATTAGAGAATTCAAGTTCTAAAGTAACGCGAATGGACAATGGATAAAGGATTTATGTTGAAGAATATAAATTTGCTTTTATTTATTTATTTTGCATAGTTCTTTTAGTCTTCAAATGTATTAGTAAAATTTATTTGTAATATATATTAAATCAATGGTTGTTGGGTTGAACTTTGTAACATCAATTTGAAGTATTATGCATTGTGTTTTGTACTAATTTTAATATATTAATCCAATTTTTATGGTTGTACTCAATGTGTCCAATTTGTTGTAGATTTAAACAGATTACAACGTAATATAATAGATTATAATAGCCATTTGAGCCCAAAAAATTTGTTTAATGCCATCAATTTTCATTAAGGGTAAAATAGTCAGTTCACGTGTGAAATGTGCTAAACTCCAATTTAATTTACATTTGGTCAATAAAGCAAATACCATGCGTTGACCATGGTATTTTGCTAAATTTCTCCCGTTACTATCCACTTTTGTTCCCGATAAGCAGTCAACGCGCTAATAGATTGTAAACAAAAAATTATGTTAAAATTTATTTAACATTATAGTACTACATATATGTTGACGCGATAATAAGGTTAGTACCTTGTCATTGTGAACACCAACTGCAAACGGTTTTTATGATCATGATATACTCGAAGCGGATCCATATAATATACATGTTCAGT
The DNA here is from genome assembly GCA_003412495.2 of Echium plantagineum. NCBI lineage: Eukaryota > Viridiplantae > Streptophyta > Magnoliopsida > Boraginales > Boraginaceae > Echium > Echium plantagineum. Next base: position 29,828,862 of record CM016566.1, on the reverse strand, counting down.
CTTGGTATTAATGGCAACCAAAATTCAATTATGTCTACATAATTATGAATATAAGATAATGAATTTATTACAATATATATAAGTTACAATATATATACCTGTACATCATTGGAAGAGCTCCTAACCATTAGGTTATTCGAGAGAAAATTGAAAGAATGCCCCCTTTCCCCACTTATTTTTAATTTCTACCCCTCACCTTAATTTTTTGGATTTCACTACCCCTTCCCCTCCAAACTTCCTAAATTACCCTTAATGCCTTCCATTTTTTCACCCTTCTTCTTCATCATCATCATATCCCATCACCACCACCACCATCATCTCTTCATCAACATCCCACCATCACCATCCCACCATCACCATTCCACAACCTCCATTACCCTTCCTTTTTTTTTCTTTCTTCTTCACCATATCCCACCACCACCATCTCTTCACCAACATCCCACCATCACCATCCAACAACCTCCATTAACCGTCCTTTTTTTTTCTTCTCACCATCCCACAACCTCCATTAACCTTCCCTTTTTTTTTTCTTCTTCTTCTTCTTCTTCTTCTTCTTCTTCCTTCAAGAACACCACCACCGAGCACCACCAAATACCAAAACCCACCTCCCCCAACCAAGGGCACCTATATTCATGTCATCGTGCCCTCCATCGTGGGCTAAGGCACGATGGAGGACACGATTAAAAATTCCTGGAGAGCATCGTGCCCTAGTCCACGATGGAGGACACGAAGACGTGAATATAGGTGCCCTTGGTGGGGGGAGGGGGAGGTGGGTTTGGGTATTTGGTGGTGCTTGGCGGTGGTGTTCTTGAACGAAGAAAGAAGGAAGAAGAATAAAGAAGAAGAAGAAGAAGAAGAAGAAGAAGAAGAAGAAAGAAGGAAGAAGAACAAAGAAGATGAAGAAAAAGAACAAAAAAAAGAGGAAGGTTAGTGGAGATTGTGGGATGGTGATGATGGTGGTAATGTTGGTGATAGTGGTGGTGTTGGGAAGAAGAAGAATGATGTTGGTGATGATGTTGGTGTTGGGAAGAAGAAGAAGAAGAAGGAAAAAAAATTAAGGATGAGAGTATTTTTAGCAAACATTTTCATTAAGGGTAAATTAGGAATACTGGGGAGATAGGGGTATTCAAGCAAAAAAATTAGTGAAGAGGGCAAAAGTAAAAAAAAATGGGAGAGAGGGATATTCTTCCAATCTTCTAGGTTATTCGATGTTCTCCCGTATAATCAGTTTTGAGTATAATACAAGAGCTCCAAACCAATCTAATCTAGACACTCGATCTTTTGCTCACAAGATACAATTTTTTGTTTCTTTTGTAAATTAGCGATGAGGTGAAATTCGAACCCAGGACCTTCTGGTCACTAGTGAAAACTTTTTCCACTAGGCTATTCGAGTATCTCAGCTCACAAGATACAACTTGTTGTATGTTATGTATATATACTTCGGATGTTCTTCAATCTTCATTCACGATGAGATCCTCCATACAAAGGCTATAGTAGGACGGTTGATGTGAAGAATATATAAGGATAGAATTCTTCACGTATTAAATAAAGTGCAATCTCCCATTAGGCAGTAAAGGAGAATTGACCCATATTATATTGTCTTGTCTTTGATCATTGTCTTTGATCATTTGATTGATCCTCAATAAAATCACGTAGATACCATATGGCCATAACTTCATCTCCAGGAAATCTGGTTTTCATAATTCAACCGATTGTTTCTTATTCCATCTTTGTTAATAAGTATTGTTTCATTAAAAACTTTAAATTTTGACTTGTACAACAAGAATGGAATCGAATGTCTTCAATCTTAACACTTGTATATTATACTTCGGTCTTATAACAACATAGACTGTTGATAATCTGATGTTATAATAACCGATATCGTTGGAAAAACTTCAACCAGTCTTATACACTAACAAATTCAGTTCAACTTCTAATTAGTTCAAAGGATTCGTTAATATATGAGGTAATAATGACATTGAAAATACGTGAGGCCATTGATTGTAAAATGATTCGAAATATATTTTGATCAACTTCGAATAAATCGAATTGAACGGAAAGAATTGAAAAGAAATAAAACTAGAAATTCCCAAATGAAATTGAAGTAATTAATTCAATTTTAAGAAATACTATTAAATTTTATCCTTTTGATTTTTAATAAAATAAATACTAGATAATCTTCAAAAAAGAATAGAGGGGAGTACTATTGGTTATGTTCAATAGGAGTATTCATTCCACTTTACTATTACTAATAAAACAATTCTGGAAATACTAATGAGATTAGCTGTTAGTCCTTCTACTAACAACACATTGTTTAACTGTGGTAAGTCAGGTACATTTAGTACACCTTTTTCACCTATTGTTCCTTTTGCCCCTTCTCCAAAAGTGACATGTGATTGTTTCACAGGTTTTACCTTTGATAGATAACTATGATTGTCAGTCATGTGTCTTGAGCAACCGCTATCAAAATACCAACCTTCCCAAGGTGTAGCTTTCAGAGAGGTGAGAACAACATTTCCAACACCCTGTTCCTTAGGGACCCACATGGTTTTTGTTTTAGGCCTCCAAGTCTTTTTGGTGTTCTGTGTATACCTACTTCTTCCCTTACCACACAGTTTGTAGCAATAAGGTGCTATGTGCCCCTTTTTCCCACAGTGATAACACCTTCACTTTGGTTTGGAGTTCCTCTTGTCATGATGATATTCTTGATCCTATCCATAACCTATCCCACTGGTACTCTTGTAGGGTCTACCTTTCTCCAGTATTTTATCTAGAAGATTTGTGCTAGAATTCATCATTTTAATGCCTTTTTCCATAGTCTGAATTCTTCCTTCTAGTACACCCAGCTTATTTTTGAGACAATTGTTTTCCTGCACCAATTCCTTATTCCTTTTGTCACTTTTACCTTTCTCTGTTGTGATAGCAAGATAGGCCTCTGTTAGTTTGGTCCAGCTGTGAAAAAGTTTTTCATAGTCAGCCACCAGTTCTTCATGAGTGATTTCTGCCTCTTCATCACTGTCCCCTTTGTTATTAACAACTGGTTCCACCTGATCAGGCACATCTGCTACTGTGATGAAAGCAATCACTTCATCATCATCTTCTTCTTCATCTGAGTCATCAGAGAAAGTGGTGCAATAGTTCTTGTGCTGCCTTTTCAAGAATGTAGGACATTCTGCTTGAATGTGACCAAATCCTTCACATGCTCGACATTGAATACTTTTCCCTTTGTTCCCATTTCTATAAGTCGAGCTACTTCCCTTTTTAAATTTGTCTTCTCCTCCTTTGGAAAACGTTTCTTCCCTTTTCTCTCGGGACCCTTGATAGTCTTGAGTATCATTCCCTTTTTTGTTAATACGTTTGAAGTTTTTATTGAAGTTTTTAACAAGCATTCCGATTTGCTCAGTGAGTCCACGACTTTTCTTCATTGAGCACTCAGGTTTTGGAGTGATACTCTTACAATCTATCTTAATAGCTAGACTCTTATTCTCCTCATTTTCAATGTTAAGTTCCTTTTCATAGGTATCCAAGTTACCTAGAAGAACATCTACCCGATAAGTGGTTAGATCTTGTGCTTCACCACTTGCTAAGATTTTTCCAGCAAACCTAGCAGGTAGAGATCTAAGCACCTTTCTCTACTCATTGGCTCTCCAAGTGATGCGCACTCAGTAGCAATCTTAGTGACACGAAATCCATACTCTTTGATGGTTTCATCCTCCTTCATCTTCATGGATTCCCACGTCGAGGCCAATTGTTGCAAGCGTGCTATCTTCACTTGAGTGGTTCCTTCATAGGTGTTTTGAAGGATATCCCATGCATTTTTTGCAACAGTCTCCATGGTGATTAATTCATAGACATTTTCGTCAACACATGAACATAGTGAGTTCATTGCCCTATTGTTTGCCAATGCCAGATCTGATTCAAGATCCGTCCATTCCTTCTCCTCTTTGAGAACCATTTAACCATTTACCTCCTTGGTAGGTGGTTCCCAGCCTTTCACAACAACCATCCATGTTCTCTTTTCAAGAGACTTGAGAAAAATAGTCATCTTGTTTTTCCAGAAACTGTAGTTATTCCCATTCAGATCTGGAGGTCTCAGTGATTGATTTGAATTAGTCATTCTTGTGGATAACACTGATCTTTTAACACTCTATATCGAGCTCCCGCTCTGATACCAATAGAAAGTTTACTATCTACCACGTATGTTATCCCAGTTGTTACGACAAATGGTTTAACATAAATAATATTACAAGTATATAAATCAAACACATAGAACTTGGTAACCCAGTTCAGTGCCAAAACACCTACCTCTGGGGGCAGCCTGCCCAAGGGAAAAATCCACTATATAAAGGTATCTTACACGAAGGGACTTACTAGTATGCCCACATACTCTCTATAGCCCTATACAATGCCTTTTCAATATAGGCTCCCCTATTCCTATATCACCCGTGTGATTAAGATGTTTACAAGATTCAATTGACTAAACACTCGTCACTGTTGTTATGGAATAACAACTGTACAATTAGTATAGAAGCTTGATGAGTGCTTCTATACAAAACTCACCTAGAAAACAAGTACACAAACTTTGCTTAAAAGCTCTTATTTGTGTATAAGAAAACAAGTGAATAAAAGGTGTGTTCGACTAGTGAGACCACTAGCTCCTTTTATACTAGGCTTCGGCTCTTCAACATTTAATTAGTCAATCGTCAATGAATGTAAATTTGATTGACACACGGCCGATTAAATGCTCCTCCGTAATTTGACCATGACCGCATTTATCTTGTAATAACTTGGTCTTGAGGTGATAATGTCCGTATCATAATTCCTTCCATTCAGCATTAATCACCTTCGAATCTTCTAAAAGGAGTTGACTTTGATTAATCATTTGGTTCAATGCTTCATTTGAATTTGCGTTATTAATGCATTGTTGTTAACACTTGGTGTAGTGAAAAACTTCATCCAACACGTACATGCTATGTACCAACACTCCTCTATAATCAGTTTTGAGTATAATACAAGAGCTCCAAACCTATCTAATCTAGACACTCGATCTTTTGCTCACAAGATACAATTTTCTCTTCTTTTTTTTGTAAATTAGCGATGAGGTGAAATTTGAACCCAGGACCTTCTGATCACTAGCGATAACTTTTTCTACTAGGCTATTCGAGTATCTCAGCTCACAAGATACAATTTGTTGTATGTTATGTATATTTCGGATGTTCTTCATTCACAATGAGATCCTCCATACATAGGCTATAGTAGGACGGTTGATGTGAAGAATAAGGATAGAATTCTTCACGTATTAAATGAAGTGCAATCTAGCTCCCATTAGGCAGTAAAGGAGAATTGACCCATATGGCCATAACTTCATCTCTAGGAAATCTGGTTTTCATAATTCAACCGATTGTTTCTTATTCCATCTTTGTTAATAAGTATTGTTTCATTAAAAACTTTAAATTTTGACTTGTACCACAAGAATGGAATCGAATGTCTTCAATCATAACACTTGTATATTATACTTCGGTCTTATAACTTCAAACTGTTGATAATCTGATGTTATAATAACCGATATCGTTGGAAAAACTTCAACCAGTCTTATACACTAACAAATTCAGTTCAACTTCTAATTAGTTCAAAGGATTCGTTAATATATGAGGTAATAATGACATTGAAAATACGTGAGGCCATTGATTGTAAAATGATTCGAAATATATTTTGATCAACTTCGAATAATTCGAATTGAACGGAAAGAATTGAAAAGAAATAGAACTAGAAATTCGCAAATGAAATTGAAGTAATTAATTTAATTTTAAGAAATACTATTAAATTATTTTATCCTTTTGATTTTTAATAAAATAAATACTAGATAATCTTCAAAAATAGAATAGAGGGGAATACTATTGGTTATGTTTAATATTCATTCCATTTTACTATTACTAATAAAACAATTCCAGAAATGAGAGGTTTCTTATATACGGGTAGGTAATTAATGATCGAATCATGGATTGCAAAAGGGGTGACCGTCACGTGAACATTTGCTAAGCCAATAAAAAGATTCGATGTTGGCGTAAATGATAGTAAGTTCCTTAGATTAAGGGACTCCACAACCGATACTATTTTCATTTTATTTTGATAAATCTAATATTTTTTAAAATATAATTTTAGTCATCAATTCTTTTGTGTATATATATATTATTTCAAATTATATATATAAAAGATATTATGAAGATATTTTATTTAAAAGACTAATTCAATGACATATTAGTTTTATATTTTTTGAATTGTTGAGATGAACATCCCACGTCAGAGTGCGATAGTCTCCCTAGACAATATTTATGATTTTGGCTACTCCTTCGATTGTCAATTGATTTTAGAATGAAACCTCATGAACTCTTACCATGGTATCATGAGCTAACTCCGAGTGAGTAAGGCAAGTGTAACCTTGGTCGTCGATCGTGTTACAATTGAGAAGTGTTGAGATATGCACATATCCTATATTGGAAGTCGGTATACTTTCGACTCAATATATAAGATTTTTAGTTACACCCTCTATATATTACTACCTCCACTTCTAAATGGTCACTACTGGAAAATACGGCAAAAGCGTGGGTCGATACCGACGCTAACCTGTTGCAAGAGGGGGTTTGGTGTCGGGTTAGCGACAGGAATGACCCATGAAAATATTTCGTCGCTAAATCCCATCCCGACGCCAAACCGACGCATAATATAAAGCCACTTAACCCGTTTAATTCGGATCTTTCCCCACTCCATACCGACGCTAACATTTAATTAATATTCATTTATTATTTAATTAAATTATCATTATTATTTATATATTATTTATTTATATTTCAATATTTTAAATACCCGATGCCATTCCGACGCTATATATTCAAGTACATATGTTGAAGCCTGTCGCCATTGGACGCTATATATTCAAGTACATATGATGAAGCCCGTCGCCATTGGATGCTATCCCGACGCTATTTCTCCAAATGGTAAATTTTATAAACTTTTATCATAAATTACCATTAGTCAATAAGAAACAATATATTCATATTGGATCTTGTTAAATTTGTTTTAATATAAATTTTTTAAACTATCAATTTTTTATAATGGAAAAGTATCAATTGATTTTAAGATGGAACGAAGTCAATGGATTATTAGAATAGAGGATCAACAAAAACTTATTTACCGTTAACAATTGATATGTAATTTCAAAATATCAATTAATTTGACAGTAGAGATTAACAAGAATAAGTACTTTTAATACTGTTAACTAGGAGCTTAGACAAGTGTCAATCATCAGGAAATCATGTAAAATCCCGCAAACCTAGAAAAAAAAGTTTTCTTGCAAAGTTTTAAATCTTGAAATATGAGATTATCAGGTGGTGTGTGTCTGTGTGATATGCCTTTTTTGAGCATGTGAGATATGCCAGATTTTGTGTTGTTATTTCTTTAATGTTAGTTGCATGCATGGTACACAATTTATATTAGGGTTTCATTACAACCAATGTTTGAATACTTCAAGAACTGTGAGGGTGTGATAAGCTATAAGATCGATCTACACTATTGATATGGGTAATACTATATATATACACGAGTTTTTTCTTATGTGATAACTCAAATGTGTTATTTTGGTGATAACTCTATTGCTGACCGTTGCTATATATACACATACATCACAATGATGTTTTTAGGTGTAATTTACTATACTTTCGAATCGGACACAAAATAGTAATTTCACTCATATAAATACTAATGTTCTAATATATGTATAATAAGTCATTATATATAGGTAACATTTGAGGCTAGTTCTATTAAATAAGCATGTTTTGTATGTACAAACTTGTTGAGTAGTATCAAGAAAAAAGATTAATCAATTTCAGTAACGACACACGTAAAATCAAGGGATAGAAACAGGCTAATCACATTAGGAAATAATTAACGGCTATGTATACTAGAAAGTTGTTTGTACAGGTCTTTACCCATTCAATTCATATCCATATGTGTGTTTAAGTGAGTAAAAGAAAGAGATTACTTTAAAGTATGGTTTATCTTATAGTTTGTAAGATAAGTTGTTTTCCTAAGAATTTTTAGGTAAAGACTTCTTGCGAGTTTGTAATCTTTGCCAAAATGGTCCCAGTAAATATGTGCAAGTTGCACTTTGGTTCCCGATTATATTGGGGCTGCGGAAATGGTCCCTGATATTGGTAAAAAAGTAGCGTTTTGGTCCCTAACCGTTACTTTTAAACGGAAAAGAGTTAGGTTGGGGCAGAAATGTAAGATCAACACAGTTAAGCCCTAAAAATGCGATTATAACTAATTAATTATGGGGCAAAATAGAAAGTTAAGAACTAATTTATAATAATTGGAGGGAACAATTTTGGAGGGAATTGGTTCTTATTATTAAAATTGTTCCCTCCAATTATTATAAATTAGTTCTTAACTTTCTATTTTTGCCCCATTATTAATTAGTTATAATCGCATTTTTAGGGCTTAACTGTGTTGATCTTACATTTTTGCCCCAAACTAACTCTTTTCCGTTTAAAAGTAACGGTTAGGACCAAAATGCTACTTTTTTACCAATATCAGGGACCATTTCCGCAGCCCCAATATAATCGGGGACCAAAGTGCAACTTGCACATATTTACTGGGACCATTTTGGCAATTTTCTCTCAGATTAGGCATGCATGTATTTATAGTTGAATACCGAGGAGTCACGGAAGGTGGGGATGGAAAGGGTAGGTTAGGAGGGTTTTACCTATAATACCCAACGATCGACCCTAATTTTATTTATAAAAATCTCAACCCGACCCGACCATTAAATCTATCAACCAGGAACACTTCCCCTCCCTGACCCAAATACCCGATAGGTAAGGGTTCTACCCGAGCGTAAGTTATTTACAAATACTTCATCCAATTTATTTTAATAATTTTGACCATGGATTGTATTTTAATGTGAACATTTCACGAAATGAACCCATTAATATTAATAGTATTTCATCACTAAAAGAAAAATAGTACTCCCTCCGTCCCTAAAACATTGTCACATTTTGACTTTTGTTAGTCAATCATTACAAGATTTGATCATGAATTCTCATTAAACGATAAGAAATAATATAGTCTTATGGGACCTTGTTAGATTCGTCTCAATATATATTTTTGAAATATCAACTCTTTATAATTTTTTCGTATGTAGAATAATAGATATTTATGTTTTAAATTATGTTTTGTTGACCACCAAAAGTTAAAATGTGACAATTTTTCAGAGACGGAGGAAGTATATTATAATTATTTGCATTGATCTACTTTTTGTGTGAGTTTTCTTCAGACTAGTCACTGTGAATGTGAATCTGATTACTTTCAAGAGGTACCAGAGATGGAGATAAACTATGGCAAGAGGACCAGAAGGGTTCTCTCAAGAGAAAAGAGAAATTCGAGTCAACACAAAGGCTCGAAGCATTACAATGAGTTGCCTTACTTCTCAAGAATATAATCATGAAGAGTTATTATATGGAATAGTCTAGTGGAAAAGGCTCTTGCTAATGACCAAAAGATCTTGGGTTCGAAACTCACCTCATCGCTAATTTACAAAAAAAATATAATCATCAAAGTGCAGGTACATATATACCACTGCTTATATAATCATGAGTTGCTTTACAAGTAATCTTTTGTTAAACTTTCTTTCTTTTCTCTATATAATGAACAATTGAACACTACACCGGATACATTCCTGAACATATTAATACTGCATATATAATGCAATCACCAACGACTAGTTGGTCTGTCAGAACCTCTGGAGGTTATTTCAATATATGCTGATTACAACGGCTAGTTTAGTCATCTGCAGCTGTCCTAAAAACTTTTCTTTTTGCAGCTTCAATGAATAATACATATCATTATTAAGTTTTTTTTGTTCAAACGATATGATACTGAAAGTAAATCGTACACTATCGGAAAGGGGGAAATCTACACTACAATGAGGCAGAGCCATCCGTTTTTATCAGGTGCCTTGTCATGACTTGAACCTAGGACCTCCAATTGTGGAGGCATGATCGATAATCACTAGGCCAAGGTCACGGGTTAAGTTTCTTTTTCATTTAGTGAGGAAACTCCATTTACATTTAAAGAAATAGTGCAAACATTTAGAAGCGTCGATGATTTATAAGCTGGCCATGCCAATAAAAGTAAGGTTAATGGCAGGGGAAATCACCTATGTTTGCTAAATGTTTTCAGTCGATCACATATGATTTAAAACGTTCCAGTCGATCATCTATGTTTCAAAAGTTTCCAGTTGATCACCCATTGCGTTAACAAACCGTTAAACATCGATCACATATAATTTAAAACATTCCAGTCGATCACCTATGTTTCAAAAGTTTCCAGTTGATCACCCATTCCGTTAACGAACCGTTAAACAAGTCACGTGACTTGCATGTGACTTTTTTGGGGTATTTTAATAATTTCACATGCTATTATGTTTGTTAATGGCAGCAACATTCACATATGTTTGCTACATGTTTCCAGTCAGTCACATATTTTAGTATTTTCACATGCTACTGTATTTTGGATTGTTCCATTCCTTCACATATGTTTCAAAATGGATCCCACTTGGTGACTCCGTTAACATATGCGTCGAAGTAACCCCCGTTAAATCGATCAAATGCTTCACACCTGACATTTACTACTCCGTATTACTTTAGTTTTAATTGATTAGTTATTTATATCAATATAGTTACTTACGACATACTTACATAATATATATCATATATATTTAATATATACCATATATATTAAATACAATATATATAATTATAGTTAATATAGTCAATATATTTAACATATATCTATATATATTAACTATCATATATATAGGTGATTGACTGGAAACATTCAGCAAACATATATGGCTGTTGCTGTCGTTAACAAACATAGTAGCGTGTGAAATTACTAAAATACCCCCAAAACAGTCACATGCAAGTCACGTGACAAATATAACGGTTCGTTAACGGAATGAGTGATTGACTGGAAACTCTTGAAACATAGGTGATTGACTGAAACGTTTTAAATCATAAGTGATCGACTAAAAATATTTAGCAAACATAGCTAATCTCTCTAGCCATTAACTCATAAAAGTATTGGTTGGTCGTGTGTGATTTTTTACTTTAAAATTAACCACTTGTTCCTCGATGTCCCAAATTCACACGTTCAATATTCAAAACCACTAACCTAAATGGTTTTACAAACCCATTTTCTTGCTTATAAAAAGGCCCTTTAGTGTGCTTTACCCTCAACTTCTTTTCATATATGCTTTGAAGCTATTGAATAACCGAGTAAGCTACTTACAACTCTTTTTCATGATGTTTCATTCCCTTTTCCTTTGTATCATATTGAATTATCAATTAATTACTTCATATGTCAATAATTTCCTATTGGATTGTAAGATACTATAGAATCCTAATTGATACTATTATAAAATACGGTTAATCCATCCGTTTCAATTTATTTGATTGTTTAGAAGTTTTTTATTTTTTCAAATTTTTTGATTGTTTATAGTTTTCGATTAGATTTTAATTTTATTTTCTCTTTTTTACCGTAAATGAATATTAAGACTTAAAAATTTCAATAAAATAATAGTACTTCAAAATACTTTTTACTTTTTGAGGGCATATTAGTAAACTACTTTTTTCCTTAATAAAGTGTTTTTCTCAAACAATTAGATAAATTAAAACTGAGGACATATTATATAATGTTGTCTAAGTAAGCGTTTTCTAATAAGTGTTATTTTGTAATAATGCGAACAAGATATAATATGGGAAGAGGGAAAATTGTTATTCTTCGGATCGTTGAAGAAGGCTAATAAAGCGCTTAATATTTTGAGTGATGCACAAGTTGGACTTATTATCTTCTAAGACAAGGTAATTAATTACTCAAGATCATTGATTTCTGATTTTTAAATCTTGTCTAATTATCAGCTTTAATCTTTTTTAATTCTATGAAATTGGTATTTAGATCGAATTTACTAAATTTGATATATATATATACTGGAAGGTTAAGCATTATATTAATTATTTGGATACCTCTCTATTTACATGTTAACTACATGTAGTTAACATATGTTTGCCTGCAATTTCCTGCAGAAAATGATATATATACTGGAAGGTTAAGCATTATATTAATTATGATTTTGTTTTTACGAATTTACAAAAATTTTAATTTCAAACATTGTATATATAGTTATACAAAGACATTAGTTTTTAATTTATTAAAAAGTGAAAGAAAATTTAGGGGCTTCATTTATAAGTTCCTGAACTGTTATTTTACGGAGTGACTGAACGAGTATGATATTTCAGACATGATGTTTTAGGCTTTTCAGTCCAATAACAACACTATTAATATTCGATATCTCACATATTAATCAGTGAGATTATATACTTTTATTATTAATGTGATATATTGGCCATTCTTTTATAATAATTCACTAGTTATAGGCACAATTGATATTTGTGCATTGTAAGTATAATCGTTAAATAAATAATTCAAAATTAATAATTATAAAAATATTCCATCCTTAACTATATGTCATATTAAAGTATCTATTCAAATTTATAAATTAAATATTTTTTATAACTAATTTCAAACTATTTTTCAAAAAAAAAGTTCTTCAATGAAGAAAACTTAAAAATATGGGACTTTAATAAAAAAAACTTCTAATTTCCCTTTTCCTAATTGAATATAGTGTAAATATTTAACTATATTAATCAGTTCTAGGTTCATCATGGATTAATTCATTTATAGACGTTTCTGCTAGTATCATACTTCACATTTGTTTTTGGTGAACTTTTTTTTATTCGAAATATTACTTGGTATTATTAGAAAACGAAGGAAATTACAAGTGTAAGGGGCATACCCCGTATGAGCTATACAAATATATTGATTGGAAGTTTTAGGTGAACTTCACTTATATTAATTAATTATTAAAAGAGTATGATTAATATTTATAGGTGGAAATATATATTGATGTGTAATTAATGTATATATATAGTGTGGAAGGTGCGCGTGAAGTATGACGAAGCTAAAAGTCTCTTCTCTCGATTCTAAAAATCCCTTTTATTATCGAGTACCTCAGTTAAGATGAACGAACTATCTTTCAATGGAATTATGTTATAATAAATGTGAAATGATGGATGCACAATCAAGGGGATATTTGTCGATTTGGTAAAACAGTAGGAAAAAAATGTATTTTAGTCTCGGATAATTATACTATTGCATATTAGTCTCTAGAAATATACAAATGTTATGATATAGTTTCAAAAGTAGCAATCGTTGTGCATCAATCCCTTTTTTTGGCATACATATATTATTACATGATACGTTTAGGCAAAAAGTAGTTAGGAACATCAAAATTGTTTACACTAATCATGGACTAAATCTACAACATTGACAATAATTTGTTCGAAATAGAATATCGATCAAACTTGTTATTGGGATCGAATTAGTAATTAAGGTATAAATAGATCATTTGTTCCCTCTAGTAACATTTTTTGTCTTCATGTTTCTTGTTCTTCGTACAATATGAAAACATAGAATAATTCATATTGTCAAGGAAATTAATAATAAGCAAGCACATACAAGCTTGAACTTGAATGTTTATAGATATCTCTTGGTGTGCACCATTATTTCCTACATAATTCCATTAAGAGATAGTTTGTTGGTCTTAATTCTGAGCGGTCTATAGTATTAAGAGTCTCTAGGGTTCCACTCTAAAACCAATTGGTAATAGAGGGGGTAACCCAAGATCTTATATATTGATTCGGGAGTACATCAACTTCAGATGTGGAGGTGTATCTTAACATATAGTGACAACGCAATAATTAACTAGTTACGCTTGCTTATAGTAAATTCATAATTTTAGTGTAAGATCTCAATCCGAAGTGTATGATGTTATGATAAACTTTATATGATTTGGAGTATTCTGGAATAGGGTGACCCACCAGCGATTTCCTTTGAAAAAGTGAGTAAAAACAAAACATTGAGAAAAGACTTGTGATGACTTGTAAGATCAATTATCAAATCTAATAACTTATCGGATGCTCCGATATTCTAGGCAGGCTTTACATTCACAAATAATAATAGACTAAAGTTTTGATACAAAAAACTGAAAATGTCTTATTTAGGGTACTGATCTGTTTGACACATCAAAATAATAACTTAATAGGAGTAAATGATTATTATGCTCTCCTATTTAAAAGAATATTAGGTAAGAAATTTCAGTTGGGGCATAATGGTTATTTCACTCCAAATTAAACAATCTTTTAGTATGTTATTGTGTAATGAAAATATATAGTTTATAGATATAAGATATTACAAACGAGATAGAGGTATTTTTACTGGTTGAGTAATATGATTGTTTACATAAAATATTTGTTTTATGTCCCGATCTTCTATTCACTTGTTCACTGACCTTTTGTTACTCAAGTCTTTGCTAGATGTTGTTCATGATTCACCTGGAAGGAGATTTGGGCAATTTTTGTGAAGTATCATAGGCTAGACAACACTTACATTTGTTGGAGAACAATTTTGTCTTCTTTTATTCGGATACCTTTCTATTCTCCGCCTTTTATAATAGGACCTCTAACTTTTATGATTCAAATTCGAACACTCATGAATTTTGTTTTAAATATAATGGTAAAAACTTAATTCTCCTATTATAAATTGTTTATTATCTATCAAAAAGAAAATATATATGAGCCACAATTACATGCATATATATTGACGTTGCAAACTTGATACATTCATATTATCTATCAAAAAGAAAATACAAGACACGAGTTAAAATGGGAATATCTCTAATCCTACTAGTATAAAAATTATAAAAAAATTGATATTTAAAAATGTAGATTGAAACGAATCTAACAATATTTCATATGACTATTTTATTTCTTAACAACTAGTGAGAATTTATGATCGAATTTTCAAACTTTGACTCCAACAATAAAAAAGAATCTTAAAATAAGGGATGGAGGGAGTATCTACTAATAGTCATAACTAATAACCACAAGTAGGGTTGTGAACAAACGTTTCGGTTCGATAAAGCTCGCATCATTCGGTCCGAAATAGTTTGACTCGAGGTTTGATTCGGCATGTCAAATATCAAGCCAAACCCTAGAAATACCCTATTTCTTGGACCGAGTCAAACCGTCCTAAATAGTTTGGCTCGGTCACCCTTTAACCCCCACCCCTCCCCTTAAATATGGACTCGGTCCAGAATCATAAATGAAGATGGACTGCCTGGTCCATTTAGCCCTAGTTCATACTCATAACTCATAACATTTAACCTTATTCTCCCAATTCACAAATCACAAAACCTCATTCTAGTATTTTTTTAAAATTTGAATGATATGTTTAAACAATTTCGGACCAAACTTTTTCAAACTGTTTGGTCCGATTCAAACCAAATCAAATCAAATATTAACTGAAAATAATCCTTAAAACTCGAGCCAAATCTTAGAATTCAAGGTTTGGCCAGACCGGACCAAATCAAATCACCCCTTAAAATTTTTCGAACCAAATACAAATCTTGAAATAGTTTGACTCCATTCAGTCCGATTACAGTCATAACCACAATAATCACCTTATGTTTAGATACAATACAACACTTTAAATGAACTAAATCAATCTGCTTGCATAATAATAACACTAATAAGTAATCTGTTAACACTAATCCAAGGTTAAGGTGCTAACTTTAGTCCAACCCATAACATACGTAGCCTAGCCCAAAACTCATGCATTTTTATTCCTTTATAAAATATATGAAGATAATTTTAAGGAAATAAACTTCTTATAATTTTTCGTAACTAATTAATGTTAATTAAAATTAAATACAAAAGACAAAAATCTTATATTGTGAAATGAAAGGTGTACTTAGACGTGTTAAACGAATTGGGCCCAATCGGGCCGTCCTCGGGCCCGGCCCGGCCCCAGTCCACTTATTAAGGGCCGAATACGAGCATGTGGGTTAGGCCTGGCCCGGTTCGGCCCCTTCCAAAGCCCCCGAATGCCCGGTTTACATAGTATACCGTGTAAATTACGCGGTATATCGTGTATAACAGAATCTCATAGAGTTATAGTTGTGTTTGTATTAAAAAGAAAGTGACAATAGAGGAAATTGAACATTGGTCCTCCAAGTCCAAAGAGAAGATATAGGTATTTAACATTGTGCCAATATGACTAGTTGTTCATCTTTGTATTATATGTAATTACTAATATTATCTGCAATCTAAATAAAATTATAAGATTACATTACATAGTATTCCTTAAAATAATAAATATAGTTTAGTGTTACATTACATATTATTTAATATTATAACACATTAGCGTTTAAAATGCTTATAAAAATTGTTTAATGTTAACTACTATTAAAAATACAAGATGCATTACTATATCTTAATACATTTTATATACACTTATATAATACTCCCTCCGTTCTCTTTTACTTGTCTTTCTAGCCTCATATTTTTGTTTCTAAATACTTGTCTTTCTAGCATAATTAATTACAAATTTACATTTTCAATGCACTTTTTGATTAGTTTTTACTATGAATTTATCAACCAACCAATCATATAGTGTCAATTGATTGTCATTTTACATTTCCAATGTACTTTTTGGCTATCTTTAACTTTTTCTTAATCATTGTGCACATGGCTAGAACGACAAGTAAAAGAGAACGGAGGGAGTACTAAGTAATACTTATAATTGAAATTGAATTAAACTATGTACTACTTTTTGAACACATTATAAATTAAACTATGTATATTAATGCATACTTATTGTTTTTGTAATATAATTAACATTAAAGAATATCTTATGAAGAAAATTTTAACATTGAACAAATTTTATAATATAATTAAAAAGAAATATTTGTCTAACTAATTTATAATATAATGATGAATATAGGTTTTTATTAATACCAAAACTTAATGAATTATAATTCAAGTAATAATATAGTGATAGATATTGAATATAATGATTTTATTAATACCAATAGACAAATAACATAAATGATGTCATAGCTCAATGGTTAAGTTGTATCATATATATGCAAGAGATCTAAGGATCAAATCCACAAGCAACATTTATTTTTTATTGGTACTATTCAAACAAATCATAAATAGTTAGACTATTTGGCTCAAACAGTATACCGTGTGGACCTACACGGTATACTATTGAGGCCGGTCAGACCCCCTTCCTTAAGGGGCCGGGACCGGATACAGGCCTATAAATTATTGACCTCAAACAAAGTCGAAATATTTTGAGTTACAAAGTCTTTTGTTACACGCTTAGCTTCTTCTCTTGAGTGCGTTAGGTTGTATTGAAAATGAGTGCACATTATTATCAATTAACCACTACCACCTCTAGAATTGGATAGAAAAATGTTACTTCCTTCGTCCCTAAAAGATTGTCACATTTTGACTTTTGGTAATCAACAAAATACGATTTAAAACGTAAAAATCTTTTACTCTACGTGCAAAAAAATTATAAAAAGTTGTTATTTTAAAAATATATATTGAGACGAATCTAACAAGGTCCTACAAGACTATATTATTTCTTATCGTTTAATGAGAATTCATGATCAAATTTTATTATGTTTGACCAATAAAAGTCAAAATATGACAATCTTTTAGGGATGGAAAGAGTATATTTGGTGTTCTCAATCTTGATTGCGACTACAAATGCCAAGTTTTCCTATAAAAAGCTTTGTGTGTTGATGCCCACGAAGATTGAAGAGAAAAAGGATTCCGAAGTTGGAAGCCATGATGAATGATGATAATAAATTACTTTCGTAACTCTCGTATAATAGTATAATGAAAGTTACCATCAAGAGTTGATTATTTAATATGTGCTTAAACTACTAAAACTATTCTAGGAAAGAAAGTAATCAAATAATTGGATTTACAAATATTTGGAGACTTGATAAGAATACTAAACTAAAAATATAAAGAGCAGGAGAACAAAGAATTTATTTATTAAAAGGTATCAGGGGTAATTAATTTCAAATAACAATGTAATTTCTATCGAATAATGAAATTACCTAGTATTAGGTTCGATTTCTAGTTATTAATTCGATTTACGGTTCGAATCGTGGATTTACCAAGTGCCCCTAAATTAAATAAAGCCATATGATGTGTAGGCGAATTAATCAAATTAGGAACCTGAAAAGCAAGGAAATCTACTAAGAACCTATTAGTACTTTCTGCATGCAGTGATGTATGCAGCTAAGGCATCCTAACAGGCTGGTAGACTTGAACCTTGTTCCTACATGGCTTGATCAATTCGATCAGGATACTTTCGTGAAACAAATTATTAATTAATTAATCAAGAAATCTATTATGTCTTTTCATTCGGATGGTGGCTTAAACATAAAAATCAGGGATTCGCATGTAAAAGAACTAGCCAGATTCTACAACGATTGAATCAAATTAAGTTCAATAATTAATACTAGTGCATACAAGATAAAACCAAAATTTGGATAGAAAATACACTGTCGAGGTTACATCGGAACCCCTAGTAATAGGAAATTTAGTTACTACTCATGCTGAAATAACTTTTAGTTCTTTCGACATGTTCATTAAATGTCGTTGGTAGCAATCCATAAGTTAAGAGATAGCTTCCATAGTGGATGTAGCAATGACGGATTGCTTTGCAGTTTTCTAAGAGATAGCTCCTTCAGCGAAATGGAACAAATAACCAAATGTAAACTGTATTATATCCGCATACATCCAGTGAAATTAGAATCTGTGTATCCAACTACCTCAAGGTCATTGGACCTGTTATAGCCTTGTAGCCTGTAGGTAAGCATGTGATTTTTCGTTCCTTATAAGTTTCTTAACACCATCTCTTAAGCTTTCCAATGATCCAACCTTGGCTTACTTTGGTATCGACCAAGCATCCGAATAGGAAAATCGATATATAGTGTTGTACATGTTTGAGCATACATTAAGATTCCAACAAGCGATGCATGAGGGGTATTTTTCATTCCTATTCGTTGTGATTCATTCTTAGGACATTGCATTAAACTGAACTTATCTCCTTTCTGAATCGGAGAAAATGATAAGGAACATTTTTTCGTCCTGAATCTCTCTAAAACTTTATTAATATCTCCTTTCTAAGACAACCCCAACAATCCTTGTGATCTATCATGAAATATTTTTATTCGTATCAGATAAGATATCTCACCCATATCTTTCATTTCGAAGTTTTTAGAGAGCAATAACTTGGTCTCGTGTAATAAATCAAGATCACTAGTAGCAAGCAAAATATCGTCAACATACTGAATTAGAATTGTAAACTTTCTCCCACTGATCTTTACATATATACATTAGTCAACAATGTTTCCTTAAATCCAAAGGACGTTACGGTATCATTGAACTTAAATAACATTGTCGAGAAGCCTGTTTAAGTATGTATAATGATCTATCAAGTTCACAAATCAGGTGTTCTTGTCCTTCAACAAAGAAGCCTTCAGGTTGGCTCATGTATATTTCTTCCTTCAAATTTTCATTTAAGAAGGCATTTCACATCCATTTGATGTAACTCTAAATCATAATGCGATACTTAGTCCATAAACTAAATGAGTCTTTTCTCGAAACAGGCAAAAATGTTTCATTATAACTAATGCCATATTTCCGAGTAAAACCTTTAACAACAAGTGTGGCCTTGTATCGTTGAATATTGCCTTCTGAGTCGTGTTTGGTCTTGAAGACCCATTTACACCCAACCTACTTACAACCTTCTGAAAATTCTATATTAATTTATCTTTCATGGCTTCAACTCATTTAGAAGAGTTAAGACCACTTATGGCATGTGAATATGAAGTTGGATCCTTTTCAAATTCTATATCAAAATATAGTTCTTGAAGATAAACCATGAAATCATCTGATATAGCAGATCATCTTTGTCTTTGACACCTCCTTAATACTACTTTCATAGGTGTATCATTGACATGCTCATTGGTAACTTCATAATGGAGTACTTGATCATTTTTGTTCCTCGGGTAAGTTTTCAAAATGTTCAACCGTTGTAGGATGAACAATCCGAGTAACTACTAGTAATGTAATTTGACTTATAGGACCAATAACTTGAAAGGAGGATACTGGTGAGGAAACACTCAACGAATCTTCTTTAAGTTCTATTATTAATGAATCAACGCTCCTACTAATGTTATCATTCTGAATGAACTTGCAACTTCCAGTTTCAACAATTTATGAATTATAACTAGAACAATAAAATCCAGATTGGTTATAGTTCTCCTAAGATTTGTTCTCTTAAGAATTCTCCTAATACATTAAAATAAAAAATAATTCTTATAAAATTAAGTAATTGCAACTAAGTCCCTAATTTCACTCAGTCCCTGTTGATACTGGAAATTTATTCAATAAATACCCAAATTAAATCAATTGATTAAGTTCCAAGTTAATAGAATAAGCTTTGGAATTTAGTTAATTAAATAATGTGATCCAATTAAATATTTACACGTGGCATTTATTATCAAATTATAAATAGCCGCATTGGATATTGGATCGTTCAATTATGGTCTCACATATGAGAAATCGGGATCATAATAAATAATTGTTTCCTCCAAATAAATATGTGGAAATAATTGATGAAATTGATAATTATGTCTTTTAAATAAATAGAAGATATAATTTATTAATTAAATCATGTAATTATCCCTTAATTAAATTAAAAGGATAATTATTGAAGAAGCCCAGGCTCAAGATCAGGCCCAAGCCCATTGGTCGACATGCCTATAAATAAAGGTGTTCCTCATTGATTGAGGGAAGGAATTCAGTTTGCGAAAAGAGATATAAGGCAGAAGAAGAGAAAAGCTCTACAAATCAGAGAACACTTCCTCAGTACTCATAAACATTCAAATTCATCAAATCTTCAAATCTTCGAATCTTCGAATATTCAAGAACAAGCTGGGAAGGCCCTTGACATATTCGAATCTTCAAATCTTCGAATCTTCAAATATTCAAGAGCAAGCTACGAAGGCCCTTGACATATTCGAATCTTCAAATCTTCAAATCTTCAAACATTCAAGTTCAAGAACAAGCTGCAAAGGCCCTTGACTTGATCAAATCTTCAAACATTCAAGCACTCAACAATCGAGTTCAAGAACAAGCTGCGAAGGCCCTTGAATTATATTGTGAAGTAGAATCAAAGGAATAATAGAGATTGTACCCCAAATCATCAAATATATATTTCTTTGCGATCGCATATTTTCTTATCTTCAATTAAATCAGGACTTAAGAAAATTTGTTGTTACAAATTTGGCACGCCCGGTGGGACAATCTCTACCTTTCATCTCAATTTCATTCAAGTGATATTCCTGACTCAAGATTGATGGCTCCCAAGATTGATACTTCTAAGTCTCTTCACATCAACACCTCCTCGGGCTCATCAGCTAGCATTGGAGTGACCACGCGCAACATGTCCAAGCTCAATGTCACGCATGGCCAGAACCCAACGATTGGATCAATCTCGTTAGGAAATGACTCAGTAAATCCAGCAGTTGTGCAAAGAGAAGTAATGTCAATGACCAAGAAGATCCCCCTAGATGTTGTAAGATCCAAGTCTTGTCATCAAAATGATGATTCATCCTCAAGCAATGGTTCAACACCAACATCATCTGCTGATTCTTATACACCAATGATGATGACAACCTCCTCAAACTTAGAAGAGCAGGTCGCATCATTGACCAAGACTCTCGAGGGGCTCGCAAAGTATATTGAGACCCAAGATGCTAAGATTAACATGATCATGGAAACAGTAGCAGCCACCAATGAAAAAAGAAGCCGGACTGGCATAAGCTTGAAAGGGCCTGATATTCATGATGTACCGGAACACTCTGAGAAAAACAACTTCACCAAGGATTCAAATATCAATATCTCGTCGGACGGACTCATCCCTATTAATCAACTTAAGGAATTTATTATGGGGACGATCAAAGATAAGTTGGAGGATCCAAAGCCCTCATATGCATATGTCAAACCATATACCCAACGGATTGACGCCATGAAGATGCCGAATGGTTATCAACCACCGAAGCTTCAACAATTCGATGGAAGTGGCAATCCTAAACGACATGTTGCCCATTTTGTAGAAACTTGCAATAATGCTGGAACAGAGGGCGATCATCTGGTGAAACAATTTGTTCGCTCTTTAAAGGGAAATGCGTTCGATTGGTTCACTGAATTGGAGCCGGGTTCTATTGACAGTTGGGCACAACTAGAGAATGAATTCCTCAACAGGTTTTATAGCACCCGCCGTACCGTTAGCATGATAGAACTCACAAGTGCTAAACAACGAAAGGAAGAACCTGTGACGGAGTTTATCAATCGATGGAGAAATCTAAGTCTGAACTGCAAAGATCGCTTGTGCGAGGCCTCAGCTATCGATATGTGTATCCGAGGAATGCATTGGGACCTCCAATACATCCTTCAGGGGATCAAACCCAAGTCATTCGAGGAGTTGGCCACAAGATCCCATGACATGGAGCTCAACTTCACCATGAACAAAGGTCATAACCTCGCTGCGCAAGACATCCAAAGGACTAAGGACAAGTATGAGGGCAAGAAAAGCGGAAAGAGCTTCATAAAGAATGACGCTAAGCCTGAAGCACTAACCATTGCTTCTTACTCGGTAAAGTTCTCCGTCAAATCAGAAAAGAAGGAAGGAGAAGGTCTTCCAATAGATAAAAAGAGGACATCGTTAAAAGAAATGCAAGAAAAGAAGTATCCCTTCTTAGAGTCCGATGTCTCAGGAATGTTTGACGACCTCCTTAAAGAAAAATTTATAGAACTGCCAGAGATGAAGCGCCCAGATCAAGCCGGAAGAACAAAAGATCGAACCTACCGCAACAATGACTAGATTCACAAAAGCTACCAAGGGTGTTCACACAAACTAGAAGACTATATCAACTTTAGATGTTGGTACAAGCGACGTAGAAGAAGGGTGGACCCTAGTTCAAAGGAAAAAACGTCTTGTCCCTGTGAAAGTAAGCTCAACTTATCCAAGGAATGGCCTAGTCATGGACCATCCTAAGAATAGAAGGTCATTAAAGAAACACTCAGGTGATAAACCACGAGAAGCAGGGCCTAGTCCCCAAACAAGACCATCACCAATTACTTTAAAAGAATTCATGCCTAAGATGTTCTGGGAAAATAATGACTTGGAATCTTGTCACCATGTGTATGAAGAGGAAGATAAAACCCCGGAAGAGGAAATTAAAGCATCACCGGTAAATGACGAAAATTACTCCTTTTCTATCACATTTTCAGATGAAGATTTGCTTTTGTGAGAGGCGGACCATAACCGACCATTATATGTATCCGTATATACATGCGAAGAAAGGGTTAGTCGAATACTTGTTGACGGTGGATCAGCAGTGAATATTCTGCCCTTGAAGACTCTCAAGCAAATTGGCATTCAGGTTGAAGAGTTGCAACATAGCCGTCTCATGATTCAAGGTTTCAACCAAGGAGGGCAAAGAACCTTGGGAAAAGTATCCCTTGACCTCTCAATTGGGGAAATGTGTTCCACATCATGGTTTCATGTCATCGATGCAAAGACCACATATAACATGTTGCTGGGAAGACCATGGATACACTCCAACAATGTCGTTCCTTCTACATTTCATCAATGTTTCAAATAATGTAAGGATGGTGTTGAAAAAACGATTAAAGCAGATGACAACCCGTTCACCGAATTCGAATCACATTTTGCAGATGCAAAGTATTACATTCGAAAGAACAAGGAAGCTGAATAGCCAATAAAGGAAGATACTCTTGAAAAGATAAAGGGTCACGAAGATAAGAAGTCTACAAACCCTACGAAATCCAAAGGTCTAAACTTTCCAATCACCAAAGTCAAGAAGATGGGCCCAATTACTATACCCTTGAAAGGGTTTGTCGCCCCTACCGATGGTCAAAAGACTGAGCACGGTGATGAAGGAACCACATTAAGGGACATAGCACCAGGGTCAAAATCGTACGACCTCTTGGTCAAAGCTGGTTTTGACCCCACAAAGGATGATTTAATGGGAAGTTGTATCCTGAGCTGAGAAAAGGTACATGGCCTTACAGAGACTCCGAAAATGTTGAAAGATAGAGGCTACACCGTCAAAACCTCACCTACAGGACTCGGGTACATGCCACCACCTCCAGTTCGAATTGCAATAAAGAGGGTAAACAACCTCTACATTACTGAAGAAGAGGATGTCGCTTCAAACAACCCAGATACATGTGTTCGAGTGGAGATCAATCATCCTCAAGACATCAGACTTGTAACGACCACAGGACAACGGGAGTCAGTGTTTCAAAGGCTGGGTACGCCGTGTCAACAACGAAAGTCTGTCTTTCAAAGGTTGGGGGCATCAGCCTATAAGCAAAAACCTATATTCAAAAGACTAGGTTGCAGTAGGAGAAATACGTTGACCTTCAAAGGAAAAAGTGAGAAAAACCATCATCATCACAAAACTCCGCTCATCAGTCGGTGGAGGGTAAAACCAAAGCAAGAACATGGTATTAAAGAAGCTGAGCTTCTTGAAGAGAGCGTCGGATCTTCATACCACATTACTATTCTTGAAGAGGAGACCGTTGAAGAAGACGTTGAAGAGGCCCCATTAACACTTGAGGATGGTGTAAAAGCAACCGTTGATGAGTTAAAAGAAATTAACTTGGGCACAGATAACGAACCACGCCCCGTATATATCAGCGCTCTCTTAACCGCAGTGGAGGAGGAAGAGTACATAAGTCTTCTACAGGAGTTTCGTGATGTGTTTGCATGGACCTACAAAGAGATGCCAGGATTAAACCCAAAGGTCGCTGTCCACCACTTAGCTGTGAAAAAGGGTGTTAGACCAGTCAAGCAAGCTCAAAGAAGATTCCGTCCAGAACTAATCCCAGCAATTGAAGCTGAAGTAAACAAACTCATTGATGCTGGTTTCATTCGAGAAGTGACCTACCCGACCTGGTTATCAAATATAGTTCCTGTTAGAAAGAAGAATGGACAAATCCGGGTGTGCGTCGATTTCCGAGACCTCAATCAAGCATGTCCAAAAGATGATTTCCCACTGCCAATACCTGAGTTAATGATCGATGCTACAACAGGACATGAAACACTAACATTCATGGATGGTTCCTCAGGGTATAATCAGATACGTATGGCACCAGAAGATGAAGAGTTGACTCCTTCCGAACACCTAAGGGTATATATTGTTATAAAGTGATGTCGTTCGGTTTGAAAAATGCTGGAGCAACATACCAAAGGGCTATGCAAAAAATATTTGATGATATGCTTCATAAGAACGTCGAGTGCTATGTCGATGATCTAGTTGTGAAATCAAGGAACAAAGAGCATCATGTTGCTGACCTCAGAATAGTATTTGACAGACTACGGCGCTACCAACTCAAAATGAATCCTCTCAAATGTGCATTCGGAGTAACCTCAGGAAAATTCTTGGGCTTCATAGTGCGTCGACGAGGTATTGAGATAGAGCAGTCCAAGATAGATGCAATCATCGGTATGCCTGAACCGCACAACATCCACGAGCTTAAAAGTTTACAAGGAAAATTGGCTTATCTTCGGCGTTTCATTTCAAACCTAGCAGGAAGATGCCAACCTTTCAGCCATTTGATGAAGAAAGGAGCTCCATTTGATTGGATACAGCTTGCAGTAATGCTTTCACAAGTATCAAGTCATACCTTATGAAACCGCCGGTCCTAGCTGCTCCACTACAAGGAAAACCATTGATCATTTACGTTGCAGCACAGGAACGATCGGTGGGGGCATTGCTCGCACAAGAGAATGAGGGAGGTAAGGAGAATGCATTGTACTATCTAAGTCGGACGATGACGCCAAATGAACTTTTATACACCCATTGAGAAGTTATTTTTGGCCCTCATCTTCGCAATTCAAAAATTGAAGCATTACTTCCAAGCTCATACCGTGCATTTAATCTCGAAAGCAAATCCGATCAAGTATGTCATGGCCAAACCAGTACTATCAGATCGCCTAGCGAGATGGTACCTACAGTTACAACAATTTGAAATCATCTATGTTCCTCAAAAGGCGGTCAAAGGACAAATGTTAGCAGATTTTCTAGCAGACCATCCCATCCCAGCAGAATGGGAATTGTGTGATGAACTTCCCGATGAAGACGTAATGATCATAGAGGTATTACCACCGTGGGAGATGCATTTCGATGGTGCAGCTCATCAAGAAGGTGCAGGTGCTGGAGTAGTATTCGTATCCCCTGGACAAGATGTCCTACCATACTCATTCTCGTTAAGCCATAAGTGTTCAAATAATGTGGCGGAATATCAAGCCTTGATACTAGGCTTAGAAGTAGCTGCAAAGATGGAGCTGCCGCAATTGAAAGTTTATGGCGACTCACAATTGGTGGTAAAACAGATACTTGGTGTATACGAAGTTCGGAAACCAGAATTGATTCCATATCATAACTACACACTGAGGTTGATGGAGTCACTCCAACAGGTCTCAATCATGCATATACCAAGAAAATATAACAAACAAGCAGATGCTCTAGCAAGTCTAGCCTCAACATTAGCAATCCCTGATCAGAAAATACAAGTCTCAATATGTGAGAAATGGGTTGTCCCATTGATGTTTGGGAACGATGAAGCTAACGACTCATCCGACGAGGAGGATGGTGTCTTCACTATAACTGTAGGGAAAGCCGACAAGGAGGATTGGCGGGAACCAATAATTGAGTATCTTCAAGAAGGAAAATTGCCCAACGATCCGCAAAAGAAAGTCGATATAAGGCGAAGAGCTCCGCGGTTTGTTCTTTACGAAGACGCACTCTTCCGCAGGTCATTTGAGGATGTGCTTTTGCGTAGTCTTGGAGAAGTTGAAGCATACGATGCAATGCAGGAAGCTCATTCAGGAGTTTGTGGCGCTCATCAATCTGGCGCAAAACTTCACTTTCAAATTAAGAGACTGGGATACTACTGGCCTACAATGGTTAAAGATTGTCTAGACTATTCTCAGAGTTGCAAGCCATGCCAATTCCATGCAAATTTCATCCATCAACCTCCTGAACCTTTGCACCCGACAATTGCTTCATGGCCTTTTGACGCTTGGGGATTGGATATGGTTGGTCCTCTACCAAAGACATCATCAGGACACATGTATATCCTTGCAGCAACAGATTATTCCTCAAAGTGGGCTGAAGCAGTACCATTGAAGAATGGAAGACAAGAAGAAGTGGTCAAATTCATACGGGTAAACCTCATATATCGTTATGGTGTACCTAGACACATCATAACCGATAACGGGAAGTCATTTGATAATCGCTTGATTACAGCTTTATGTGAGAAGTTCAAATTCAAGAAGTATCATTCATCGATGTACTACCCTCAGGCTAATGGATTAGCTGAAGCCTTCAACAAAACTTTATGCAATATCTTAAAGAAGGTGGTCAATAAAACCAAAAGGGATTGGAATGAGAAGATGGAGGAAGCTTTGTGGGCATATAGGACGACATATAGAACACCTACACAGTCAACCCCGTATGCCTTGGTTTATGGAGTAGAAGCCATCCTCCCATTAGAGCGGCAAATCCCATCACTACGGATGGCCATTCAAGAAGGTCTTACTCAAGAGGAGAATGCTCGCTTGATATTGGAGGAGTTAGATTCCCTTGATGAAAGAAGATTAGATGCACAACAAAGATTGGAGTGTTATCAATCCCGCATCTCTAAGTCCTATAATAAGAAGGACCGTCGGCGTTCGTTCCAAATTGGTGACATGGTACTCTCCGTTAGAAGACCCATAATTACCCACAAGAAAGGGGCCAAGTTCGTGCTAAAATGGGATGGCCCGTATATTGTTAAAGAAGTGTATACGAATGGATCATACAAAATGGTGGACCAAGATGGAGTCAACGTAGGACCAATCAATGGTCGCTACTTGAAGAAATATTATCCATAAGTCGAAGACACCTCCTTGACATGAGGATAAACTGTCTACTACCTCCTTGACATGAGGATAAACTGTCTCTACTGAAAAAAAAAAAAGAACAAAAAATGAGAATAGAAAAAAAAAATGAAAAAATAAAAAATAAAAAAAAAAGAAGAAAAAAAAGGAAAAAAGAAAAAAAAATAGAAAAAAAAGAATAAAAAAAATCATAAGTAAGAGGATAAACTACTTATAGACTCCCGGATATGAGTATAATCTGTCTATAGCCTCCTAGATATGAGTATAAATTATTTACAGACTCCCCGATATGAGTATAAATTGTCTATAGACTCCTAAACATGAGTATAAACTGTCCAATTCCCCTCCTTGATATGAGGTTAAAAGGTCAACCCCACTGAACTACGTTTGACTTGATCCCTATGGGTACGTAGGCAGCTTGGCAGCCCCAAGTTCAGTCATAACCTCAAACAGATATCATTCTGTCCTATATCTCCTTGATGCGAGCATCTGAACGATGTGATGTGCAAATCTCTATGCCGCATGTGGTCCGGGTACAAGTGTCTCACCAACAAGTATTTCGAGTACACATATCAAAGGCTCATGTATACGTACCTTGGGTACAAGTATCTCAGATACAGACAGGACCTCTGATTGGCTTGGTTGTTGTTATACGATATTGTTCGCAGATTCCATCTTCCTGGCCAAATCCTTCTGACTTGGATTCTTGAGATTATATCTAATCATCGTTGAGTTAGCCCGATAAAGCTAGATGAATGGGTTCTTGGGTAGTTTGATATATCCAATCATCATTGAGTTAGCCCGATAAAGCTAGATGAATGGATTCTTGAGATAGCCTGATATATCCAATCATCGTTGAGTTAGTCCGATAAAGCTAGATGAATGGATTCTTGAGATAGCCTGATATATCCAATCATTGTTGAGTTAGCCCGATAAAGCTAGATGAATGGATTCTTGAGCCTGATATATCCAATCATCGTTGAGTTAGCCCGATAAAGCTAAATAATTGAATTGTTGAGCTAGCCCGATAAAGCTAGAAGCTGGATTGGTGCTCCGCTAATCGGAGGCCAAGGAGTAGCATGACCTCTGAATAGCGGGATATGAACCTCGAGTTTCGTGCAGTGTGTCAAATTATTATCATTGATTTGTAGAATACAAATATACTAAAGGAATAGCTTGATTTGCTCGAACAAATATATGCACGACGTAATGTTCAATACGATGTGGGCGTTGTATGTTTATACATAACAAGAGATGATGAATCACACGTCAAATTATATTACCCGCATATATGCATGTGCCTGAATAATAACGGAGAAGGAGAAAATACTATGAAAAAAAGCAATACGTACTCTATATACGAGAAAAAGATGCAGGCATGACGCAGTGGCGGATCCAGGAATATCAAACTGACTGTTCGAAATTGGCATAATTTTCAAAGTGGCTGTTCAAAATACTTAAATATATGTAAATATAAATTTTAATTCTAATTTTTACATTAATTTTTTCTTTAAATATATATAATATTTTTTTTCAAAAAAAAAGTACCTGTTCGAGTGAACGGGCTTGAACCCAAACACATCCGCCACTGGGCATGAGGGATGTGAATTATGATGTGGCTGAAGGCATTCATCACATGCAATGTTGGATCCATTAGTAAACGTGCGAAGGAGGTAGCAAAGAGATTAAATATATTGAAAGCAAGATGGAAGCAGTTGAAGGTTTACCTGGTTATGGGTCGATGCGAAGTGCTATGTAATTGATCTTGCTGTATTCGACTAATGTGAATAGTGGGGAAGCAACGACATGGTCTTTTATAGACAAGATGAAGGACATGATCCATCTTCTAGTTGAATAAGGATTTGAAGGACTTGTCTCTTGAATACTAACATACGTTTCTCACAATTTTTAGTTTCTTATCATCTCTCTCTTAACTCACAAACATCAAGCAAATTGAAAGGTACGAACATCAAAAAATTAGCAAACAAATTGGCTTCGATTGACAATAGTTATACTATTTTAGCAAAAATCAACTAAAAAATCATTGAAAATATCAAAATCGACTACACATATATATTCATCTTTTGGAGTATTCTCAATTTTCTTTTAGATTTGAGAATCTGGTGACCTTAGTATTTGCAACACAATATTGAATTTGAGCATCTACAATAATTTAAAAGGTTAATTATATAAATTTGAGGAGTATTCTCAATTTTCATTTAGATTTGAGAATTTGTTGACCTTAGTATCGCAACACCATATTGAATTTAAGAACCTACAATAGTTTAAGGAGTTAACTACATGAATATTTGGATAACATAAGCTATCGAACAATATTCTTAAAGTTGGTGAAAGCGAGAGCTCTTTATCCTAACATCGATATTTCATCATTCACATAAATATACCCATGCAAATGGTTAATGTTGGTACTGTATCCACATGACGTATAATATTGTGGTTATAATTAAGGGCAAATGACACTATCGATCACTCACGTTTGCTAAAATTTTGCGTTCGTATCACTCTAGTTCAAGTTTGAATGTTTTTTATCACCAACGTTGTATATTTTGTACAAAACGACCCACTGTCACGTTTTTTTATAAAATGTGATTTTTTTGAGTTTTTACAGGCGTAATTTAGTCATTTTCCATACCATTTTAACACTACTTACTCTAATTTAATTTAACAACAATTATTTTTCAACACTTCATCATAAATCTTTTTCCCAATAACTCTAACCTTTTTATCTCCTTTCATCCATTTTCATACGAAAGTCCAAGATATCATTGTTTAGTTACCAAATATGTTGCATCTTTCTTTTGTCTTAGCAAATTGATAGTGTTTAATTTATCAAAATCTGTTTTGCTTAGAGGTTTTATTTTCATTAAGTTTGTTAATTCTTATAATAAGCGTTCAGACAAGCATATCCTTATTGGGTTCTCAATATAAAGATCCTTTTTTGAGTTACTAAATTTTACTTCTTAATTTTGTTTTTGGAAAATAGGTAGTGCTTTATTCAGTCAAGATTTGATTTATCTGTTTCGGTGTTGTTTTTTGATGCTTGAATAGTGAAGGAACTAATGAATTGTTACCCATAGATCTTTGTGTAGTTTTCAATTTTTGTTTCTTTAACTTGTTTTGAAAATTGTGTAGTGTTTAATTTAGTATAAATCTGATATTGTTCAATTATGGATTGTTTACTGGTGCTTGAAGAGTATAGGAACTAATCAATTTATGAGCTAAAGATCTTTCTTCAGTTGCCAAATTTGGTTTAGTTTTCTTGTTTTGTATTGGGTAGTGTTTAATTTAGTAACAATCTGTATTATTTTTTGTTTTTGTTTTTTAGTTGTTTTCTGATGCTTGAAACGTGTATCAACTACTTAATTTTAAGAAATAGGAGCTGAAAAATAATGGGGTTTTACACTCTTTTCAGCAGCTTTCATATCTCTACTAATTTTCATCTCTACCATCTCTGGATATTTTGGACTTCCATATGGAAATGGATGAAAGGAGATGAAAATGTTATAGTTGTTGGAAAAAATGAGGGAAAAGAGTTTATGATGAAGTGTTGGAAAATAATTGTTGTTAAATTAAATTAGAGTACATAGTGTTCAAAAGACTAAATTACCCCTATAAAACTCAAAAAATCACATTTTATCAAAAAAGCGCGAGAGTGGGTCGTTTTGTACAAAATATTCAATGTTGATGATCGAAAACATTCAAACTTGAACTAGAGTGATCGAATGCAGAATTTTACCAAAAAGATGTCAGTATTCTCGCTCAAATTCAATAGTGTGTTTGAGAACACTATGTTTGGTAGGTTCTTAAATCTAATACTTTATTTGAGAATACTCCGCATTTCTATATTACTCAGTTTTGTGAGTGTTTGCTATGTTTTAACTCGAATGATATACATGTTATATTCGGTGTGGTGCAGTACCAATATTTACCATTGATATCGAGAATCCTTTTAACTTAGGATGCTCATATTCATGTAAATATGTGAGAACGTCATATTAATAGGGTAATTGAAAATATATTGCTTGTATATTAACTTCGAATTAGAAACTCACAAAATAAATATTGGTAAAGAAAACAAAACTTATCGGATTAATCAAAAATCAAAAAAATGACCTAATTAATACAAAAATTAATTAAATTAACAAAATTATTAAAAAAAAATCAATCCAACATACATAATAAATCTCACGAAAAAAATTAATTATCAGGAAACATAATTAACTAATCGTGAGCAAGAACAAATTTGAATGAAATCGATTGCATAATTTAATTAAAACAAGATATGAGTAAATCAATTAAGCTAACAAAATACATATCAGTTAGAACTGAGCTAGAACGAATCGAAGAAGAGCTGATTGAATTAAGCCGACGAGAGAAATTGAGTTGGAAAAGTTGTAGAGAGAATTTCAATTGAGACGGAGGTGTTTGAGTTCACAAAATTGATTACGTTGTTGTAAGAATGATATAGTTTTGCATAAAGGTCCCTAAAGCTTGAAAATTTTATATTTTGATCCCTAGATTTGATATAAATTGCATAATAGTCCTTTAGAGAATTCTTAGGAGAATTATTCTTAGGAGGGACCATAACTTTCTACATACTATACCTTTTACGTTTTTCTGGATTACGAATAAAAAAACCACTACTTGTTCTTGAGTTCACGTTCTTTTCATATGGATTATAAATACGTACTTCCACCGCACATCTCCAAACACGAAGATGTCTTAAACTAGGTTTCCTCCCTGTTTATAGTTCAAAAGGTGTCGTTGGAACTGCGTTACTAGGAATCCCGTTTAGTAAGAGAAGAAGGTAAACCCTTTGTCTATTTCAACTTTTTTTTAGCTTCGGGAGAAACAGGTGATGGCTTTCCTCCCCCCTCCATATAATCCATAATAGAAATTTGAGAAAGATAATGTCATTGCCCATTTTGTATATATGTACCCTCACGGGTGCTACTCTACGAGCCAACCATACGCCTTGTAGACGTGA
This sequence comes from Echium plantagineum, assembly GCA_003412495.2. NCBI lineage: Eukaryota > Viridiplantae > Streptophyta > Magnoliopsida > Boraginales > Boraginaceae > Echium > Echium plantagineum. Next base: position 29,795,831 of record CM016566.1, on the reverse strand, counting down.
TCGATTGTAGGATGTAATCTAAAAGAGGAAAGTTTTGAGGTTTTATTATTTGCCATGGTTGGTTCTTTTGAAATGAGACCGGGGAATAAATAATTAAGAAGGCGAATTAAATTTGACAATATTGGTTTTGAAAATGAGAAGAAAATATAAAAAAGTCAGCAAAGCGAATTCGGGACTCTCGCAGGTACACATCAAAATTTTCGATAATTTTCTAATTGTGATTTTTGATAGGTGTGTGAAAAAGTTATTTCGTTGATTATTGACTCTTAGGTGGATCCCAGGCAACGACAGTAAATTATGGATAAAATCAAAATGGACATGTGTCATCGTCTTTTTTTAATTTTGACACTTTTATTTACAAGTTTTGTAAGAAAAATCGACATTACAATTTATGCATATATTTTAGTTTTTTAAATTCTGTAATTAGAAACCAAATCTATTTTTTGTGAGAAGGATAATTTATTTTTTACATTTTGCAATAACTAAATCTATTGATGGATATAAAAGCAAGATGTAACAAAGTAAATACACTATTTATGGATTATTAGTTTTTGAAGCTTTGCCTTAACGTCGTTCTTTTGAATTTAAAATAAGGATGTGAGGATGATATTGTCATAAGGTAACCCCTTAATATTGATGGTGCTCTCATGCTACTTTGTTATTGGACATTAATCTTTGCCAAAAAAAATTAGAATGTCAACATTAATGTTAGACGAGATTAGTATATATTAGAATGATACATTATTTATAATGTACAACATGGAGGCTAAATAACCTAGTGGGCTTACGACATAATGTCCATATAGATAAAATAATATATTGTTACTAGTGTACTATTACATAATATATTAATATACTAATATATCTTAATCTCGTCGAACAATCAGGCTTGCGGATTCAGCTTCATGGGTTGCTAGTTGAGGGTTTTCGTCAAGTCAATATCAGAAATATTGCTCTCACCGCAAGGAACATTTTAGCGATTGATATATTTGTGAGGCAAGTTCAAGAGATTGAATTTGGAAGAGTCAAAATTAGAATCCCACTAGCACCCCTTTTGGTTCCTGATACTTACGTTACGCTACAGGGAATTATATATCTTGTCTAGGTGAGTTTTAGGTACGAGCACATCTTCAAGGTTTGTTACCATTGTGGAAGAATTGGAGCATACTAACTACAAATTTTCAAGAAAACTTGCTTTGGAGAATTTTGATAAGCATCTTGATGGTTTACAGTTTACGCTAGAACGCAATGTAATTGGTGGGTTTATTATGGACTTGGAACAACCTTTGTACAATGACTCCATTTAGGCTTTTTCCGATGTTTCAGAATTCAAAAATACCGCCATTTATATGCCTCTACACCATCAACTACTTACGGGAATCCACCTTTGCCAAGACCATTCCGAGTATAAAGAGTAATGATTGAAGGATGTATCAAATGGGAGTAAATCTAAAGAAGCAACCGATGAAAATTTTATCTCCTATGAGGCACTAGATCCATCAGGCATTATAGGTTTTGTAGAAATTTTTATTAATCGGGTCTGGACCACACCCATATGAGGAGATAGAGAGCACACTTCATAACACAAAGAGGCACCAACTTGTAACAAATTGGTGATAAGTGGAGTTGCTCCCTAGTTTATTAAGTGATAAACTCTCTCCTTTATTTTCAATCTGGAACTTTCACATGTGACAATTTGGGCTCATTTGGATCAATCTTAATAGGTTTCGATGATAAGGAAACAAATATGGAAAACATGACGATGCGAGTGATTCGCAACAACTAACGGATGAATAGAGTCGACAAGATTGCTCGGACTCAAACAACAGGAGGATAAGTCTGAGTAATAATATCGAGAATAGCGAAGACATGGATGACAAAGAAGTCAACGTTAACTGTGAAACCGACATGTCGAACTTCTCTATCGACTAATTTTGACGACGAAAAATATCATGGTCAAAACTCTTTCGAATTTGAAGGATTTTTTAAATTGTGGTTGTTTATTTATTGAGGTCTTAGTTCATTTAATCTCTCTAATTATGAAGACTTGCGAATCGTATATCAATAGCAGATATTCAGACTTCAAATGACATGAAAGTTTGTTTACCTCAAAGAATTATACTCTCGTTCGTCGGATTCAATCGTTGTTTGCTTCGTAAATGATATTTCCCTGGTAAGTTTATTATACCATTTGCATAAGCTCCAAACGAGTCGTGTCTTTATATTATATATCATTCACGTGCCGTATTTTACATTAGGACATTATTAAGTGTAGCTTGGTAGGAGTGTTTTTTTTCATTTTCTATCCACTCTTTAAAGAAATTATGTATATTTGTAACAACGTAATTCCGTGTGACCAATACATAAAATTTCGACCGAGAGACCACTAGTATAATCCTAAATTGTTAGAAAAGTCAATAAATCTGTTAGCCAAAATGGAGACAAATGGGGCCAATCTGCATGGCCTACTCATTAGTTCAAACTTCTATTGGTATGATAAGTCAACTTCAATCACTCTTTTTAGCCATTCAAATCTCCAACATTTAGCATCATTTATCAAAAGTGAAGCAATTTTGATTAAAATGGGCCCAAAAGACAAAAAAGATCGGCAAATGACACGGTCGACGCATGCAACAAAAGTTCTTTTGTCCCATCTAATTTATCACATTTTCTTATTCCATTTTTATATACTCACAGGTGGTTTACCTTAATCACCGAATCATTAGGCCAATTAATGGAGCACTAATTAATTTTTTATCATAATTATTATTACAGGCGATATTTAATGCAAAAATAAAAATTATGTTTGGCTCTTTCACAGTGAAAAATACTCAACTAGACCACTTTGTCTCTAAACTCTTTTATTGGATAAACCAGGGGCGAAATCAGGATGAAAATCAAGGGGGTCAATTATGGGGAAAAAATTAGGAGGGACGAAAATAAATAAAAAATAATTTAAAATGAAGCTAACAAGACTTGAACCCATGACCTTTACCTTTTGAAGGAAGGAACTAACCAACTAAGCTACACTTACCAGCAAAAAATTACATATAAAATAAACGACACCAAAAAACCTAGGGAGGGCGAGCGCCCCCCCCCCCCACCCCATATAGTCCCCCTAGCCTAGGTACATGGACGGATTCAAAGAGGGGCACTAGGTAGCAAGTGCTCCTCTTGAATTTGGTATATGAAATTACTATTTTACCCCTAGTTGAAAATTACTATTTTACCCTTAATTGAAATCATATAATATGGAAATAAAATCGGTCAATTATTGAGCCAACGTTTCAAATACTTCTTAAGCCTTACTCCAGGTTTGATTCACACCACACGGCCATACCATATCACAAATTCACAATTTTAATGTTTTGCGTCAAATTCTAATCAAATTTGTTGTTTTTAGTAAGTAAGAAATTTTTACTTTAGATTTATATCATTATATGCATATATTTTGGAAAAAAAAATGATTTTGTGACTTGGGTTGATCAATTTTGAGTTTCTTTTGAGACAATTGTAGTTATGATAATCAAGAAAAGCTTAATATGTGTATATATATGCTTGGGTTTCAAAGCATGACAAAGCGTCATGGTCAATTGTAGTTTGCATTTTGTAATATCTGTATCGTACGTTTTTGTATTAGTTTTTAAATTTTTTTAATGATTTTATATTTTAACAATTGTGCTACCTCTTATATTATTTTCTGCGTCCGTCCCTGCCTAGGTATGCCCCTGGGATAAACTAAAATTTTATATAGAAAGGGGACAAAATTTATAGTATATATATAGTACAAAAAAAGTTATTTATTGATAAAAAAGAAAATTAATAAACAAATATAACTTCTAAAATATTAATTTTTTCAGAACTTCAAGAAAACGGTTGCTCCCCAAGCTCCAGGCATTAAGGAGAATCCGTCTCATATAAAATATATATTAATATAATATGTGGTTTATTTGTGCTTGCTCTATTATAAAAGATCATTTAGGTGATGCTTGACATTTCGTTTAAGCATCACATAAAAATGTCATTTAAATAAACGTATTATTATAATTAAATTAACTTAGACGACACTCCAGTGAAGCAAATGAGTTTTAAATAGCCTTATTTTCTTTTGGCCCCTGAAGTATTGAGACGCTTTCAATTTGTCCCCTAAATAATTTATTTTTTCAATTTACCCCTGAACGATTTATCTTTTTATGAAATCATTTAGATCTCTAACTATATAGTGTAGACACCACAAAATTTGCCTTTAATTTTATTGGAGGGTCACATTTGTTGAGATAAACTTACTAGTATGATGGTTTTTTAGTTATGGAATATTACTCACGTGTGAAGTGGATCCGACCCGGTTGTTGATGGGGCTCACCACAGTGAATTTCGGCAATTGAGGGACAAGGTTGTTGAGTGAAAAAACTTAACGAAAAAAAGATTAATGTTTCTTCAAGTAAAAGTATATTAAAGGGTGTAGAGTTGAGTGGTTTATCTTCATGTTGTTTCCCTTTAATTTCGACCTTTTCCAATTGTCTTCTAAGTTGTAATGGATTTACCTACACCAAATCATATCGGACACGAATGGTATATCAAAAAGATAATGTTAATCATGAACAAGATTTATTAGAGCCTACCTACACATCAAAGTCACTATCGACTCGCTCATATCACTTATGTTATAATATCGTCTCACTCAACTATTTCCATCAGTTTTGACAGTTAAATTAAGAATTCTGTGAATTCTGACTAATTAAGTAAGGTGTCTTTATATTCACTATTTATAACGTGCACGAATGGCACACGAGTTCACAAAGGTTTCATTTATGTATAATTTTCATCATTTTATCAACTCAATTCGATCATTCATGTTACAAAATCATGTCGTTCGACTATTTCCGTCCCTTTTTTCTCATTAAAGTGACAAGTTCGTCAATTTGGACCAACTAAGTAAGGGGTATTTTGTCCATTGAATTAAGAAGAACATCATTTTCGTAATTGGTATGAGTTTTGATCAATTTCGAACATAAGTAGTAGTCGATGATGATTATGTAACATGAGTGATCTAATTAAGTCGATAGTATGAAAACAAGTGATTTTAATGGTATGTAAATGAAATTCGAGTGATGGCGTGTGCCATTCATTCAAAACATAAATAGTGAAAAGACAAAAATACCTATCACTTAATTGGTCCAAATTGACGGATTCCAAATTTAACGGTCGAAATGGAAGGAGTAGTTAAGTGAGAGTTTTTTGTAACATGAATGATTGGATTTTAAGTCGACGTTGTATTACTCAAATAGGGAAGGAAGTTCATTAAAATTAATTGTAAACCGTTGTAAACAAATTAAAGATAAAAACTTAATGAACGAGTGTTTTAGATTGATGGAAATTAAAAATAAGATATAGGAGAAAAATCAATGTTGGTAACAGATATTTAATTTCCACCGCAAATTTCTAAGGCGTCAACGCAATCTCTATACATTCAATGTTTTTAATTTTAAATTAATATAGAATGTTCAATAGGATAAGAAAATCGTATAATAAATTTTTATGTCGTGAAAATAGTTTTTATCTATCCTTTGAGCTATTTTAATTCGGCATACATGCATGTTGAGCCTTGTTGAAATTAAGTGTGAAACTAATTCCTCCAAGAAATACTTCTGAAAAACATAAAAGTAATTGTAAAAAAGTAAAATGACAAAGAAAGTTTTACACACGTTCTTTTTCATTGCTAGAGATTATCTCCAGCTGCTGGTGCTGCAGATTTCACTATTAAAGAAAGAAAGATTGTTTACCGAGTATTTTTTTCTAATATTTGTTATGATCCTAACTCTAAGCAAATGTCTAATATTTATAGGAAAAGACAAAACCTAACAACAAAAAATCCTAACTCAAAAAGAACAAAACCCCCGCCAACTGAGGCGGGGTTAAATCGAGCCATCATGCACCCAATGCAAGTTCCGATCAGCCCCCGGCCTCCATCCGATTTCCTATCATCCATTCTTCGAAAATTTGATCCATGTCCATCAATTTTCCATCGGGTGATTGATCAGGACTTATAAGTCCAAATGCAAGTCCCGGTGCCCAGTTTCCAGCATATGTAAATTGGCTTCACTTCATAACAATCTCTCACTTGAAGACATATTTTAATGCACCATATTCAAGCTTTATCTACAACAGCTACCTCTGGTTTATCAGCCAATACTTTCACTGAAGTGGAACACAACTTTATACCTTTGTAAACATGTTCGCCAGATTCCGACCTCCTGAAATCTTCTCAAGCTCAGTGATTTTATTTTCCAATGACATTCCATATAAAATGATATGTCAAACCAATGTGCTCGGTTCTTATATGATAGACGAGATTCTTTGCTAAGTAAATAACACTCTGACTATCACAGTAAAATTTATTTTCATCATGCTCTAATTTCAGCTCTTCCAGAAACACTTTCAAATAGAACATCTTATTTCCTTCTTCAGCCATAGCAACAACTCCGCCTCACAACTAGACAAAGCCACTACGGATTGCAAATTAGATCTTTATTTCAGTACCTCCATATGCATACATACCTAGTGATGATAGATTTCCTAATATCAATATCACTCATATTGCATCCACATACCCAATCAAACCCAAATCAGGTTTCTAGAAACATAATGCCAAATTCAAGCTTCCATTAGATAACTAAAGATCCATTTGACAGATTCCAATGTTCTCATCTTGGATTAGACATATACTTACTAACAATTCCCATAACATGAGCAATATCAGTCTCGTGCATACCATTGCACACATAAGATATCACTGCAGAAGTGTAAAGCACCTTATCCATATAAAGAAGCTCTTTCTCACTCTAGGTGATTATTTAGTATATAATTTAAGGGAAGCATCTAGAGGGATACTAATCACTTTTATGTTTAACATGTTAAATCGCTTGGTAACTTTCTTCAAATATTCCTTTTGAGTCAATCTCGACGAATTCCCTTCTCTTATTAATCTCATCCCATACTTTTTTCTTGCTTCACCTATATCCTTCACCATAAATTCCCCCGATAATTGTTTGCTCAACAGCTGTACCTTATGTTAAACTCCCACAATTAACATATCATCAACATAAAGAAATAGTATAACATAATCTTTTTCATACCTCCTTATGTAGTAGCAATGAATCAGTTTAACATATCATAAACCTTAACACTCTTCATAAACTGAGTTAATCGAATAGCCTAGTGGAAAAGGCTCTTGCTAGTGACCAAAAGGTCATGGGTTCGAAACTCACCTCATCGCTAATTTACAAAAAAAAAGACTCTTCATAAACTTATTAAACCGTATATCCCATTACCTAGGAGCTTGCTTCAAGCCATACAAGCTCTTCTGAATTTAGACACCAGATTTTCATTTTCTTAACCTCAAAGCTGTGAAATTGCCTCATATAAGTCTCTTTGTACAAATCGTCATGTAAAAATGTCGTCTTAACATCCATTTCTTGACGATGCAGATTATCCTTGACCTCTAGTGATAGAACAACCCTGATTGTTACAAGTTTGAATACGGATGAGAATATTTCAGTATTCCTAGAACAGAAGCATTCCTTGAAAAGAAATATCTCTCCAGAAGAACTAGAAGTGACGGTGTTCGTCTTGAGGAAACTCAAGAAAACAAAATCAATGTCGAAGGATCTAATGCAGAAACATCTGACGCATCACAAGAGTTGGTACCTTCTTACATAGAAGACCCAGTTGTTGATCCACATGAAGTTGTGGAAGAACCAACCCGTAGGAGATCTAACAGAGATCGTCATGAACTATAGCTCTGGTATGGTAAAGCCTTCATCATTGAAAGTGACGAATCTACTTTTTATAAAGAAGCGATGAATAGCATAGATGCTGACAAATGGCAGATAGCATGCAATCTGAAATGGATTCTATGTACCAAAACAAGGTTTGGTCCTTGTTGGATTTACCAAAAGGGGTTCGCCCTATTGATTGTAAATGATTATTTAAGAAGAAACATGATAAAGATCGAGACGTTGATGTTTTCAAAGCTAGACTTCTAGCAAAAGGTTTTAAACAAGTTCACGGTGTGGACTATGATGAAATCCATTCTGATAATCTTAGCCATTGTTGCATTTCATGATTATGAAATTTGGCAAATTGATGTAAAGACCGCTTTCCTGAATGAAAATCTTGAAGAGGATGTGTACATGGCACAGCCACCAGGTTTTACATGCCGAAATGACCTAAGAAGGTATGCAAGTTGCAAAGGTCCATTTATGGTCTTAAGCAGGCATCCGGCAGCTGGAATCTTCATTTTGATGAATCAATCGAAGACTTTGGTTTCATCAAGAACGAAGAAGAGTCTTGTGTATACAAAAAGGTAAGTGAAAGTTATGTATTATTTATAGTCATGTATATCGATGACATACTCATCATTGGAAACAATGTAGAGTTACTAAACTCAGTCAAGAATTAGCTGTGTAAATGTTTCTCAATGAAGGACTTAAGCGAAGCACAATACATACTTGGAATAAAGATCCACCGAGATTGAACTAGAAGGCTAATTGGACTTTGTCAGGATACTTATGTGAATAAGGTACTGCAAAGGTTTAACATGAGTAATTCCAAGAAAGGTAATCTCCCCATGAGACATGGAGTTCAACTCAGTAGAGCATAGTGTCCCGCTATTAGTGCTGAGGTGAACAAGATGAAGGATGTACCTTAAGCCTCGGCTATATGATCCATCATGTATGCCATGTTGTGCACTAGATTTGATGTGTCTTATGCACTAAGTGTTACCAGTAGATACCAAGCTAATCCAGGTGAAAGCCACTGGATTGTAGTGAAATGCATCTTGAAGTATCTGAGAAAAACTAAAGATGTTTTCTTGGTATATGGAGGAGATGATGAGCTAGTAGTTACAGGGTACACCGATGCCAGTTTTTAAACTGACAGAGATGACTATCGTTCCCAATCTGGGTACGTGTTTTGTCTCAACGGTGAAGTAGTATCTTGGAGGAGTTCAAAACAGAGTACTGTTGCCGATTCTACCACATAATTTGAGTACATCGCAGCGTTTGAAGCCGCTAAAGAAGTAGTTTAGATTAAGAAATTCGTGAATGGGCTTGGCGTAATTCCTAGCATTGAGGGACCAGTGAAGTTGCTTTGTGACAATACTGGGGCAATAGCTCAAGCTAAGGAACCTCGAGCACATCACAAATCCAAACACGTACCTAGGAAGTATCACCTGATTGGTGATATGCTTAATGGAAGTGATATCAAAGTATGTAAAGTAGCAAGAGAGGCCAATCTGGCCGACCCCTTTACCAAACCACTAAGTCAGACAAAGCATGATGAGCATGCATCGAACATAGGTCTTAAACAGATGTCGCAGTGGTGTTAGGTTAAGTGGGAGACAATATGTATTTTTCATGTTATGTGAACAAATATTATTGCTTCTCATATTCTTATTTGTTTACTATGCCTATATGTTTCAATTTACATATACATGTATTGTATCCTCGATGAGAAAAAGCGAAATCCTTAGGTTAGTCTATGTTTTCTAGAGAGGCAACATGAATTGTTGATTACATCTCTTCAAGCCTAGAAACATAAGCCTAGAAACATAGGATAACCAAAGTGCATAAGTCAGATGCTGATAGTTAGGGCGACAAGCATCATATGACAGACATGGTAGTTGTTTAGTGATCTAGTTAGATCACGATAGCCTACAGGACTAAATCATTTCCATGGGCTGCTGGTCTTATGACCGGGGAGCTGGTATGACCAAAACGAATTCATAGAAGATATGTATATCTGTGTCCTATGATATTTGTTTAGAACTTTAGGTTCGACAATTCTTAGACCTACCATATATAACTATCTGTGTTATTTAAGCCATGTACTTTGACTATGACCTAACGTCTGCCTTAAGCGGGGATCATAACGGCATATGTTGGGTTACACGGTGAGTATAGTGATTGATGTTGATGTATTGGGAGGGATTTATCCATCCTTGATATACAAGGAAGATCTCAGGCATCTCATATAGTTGGTACTGATTGGTTTATGGGACGTAATAAAAGCATATTCAGTTCATACTCGAGTAAAGAAAGTTGTTGGTGTTTCATGACACATTTCTTATGGTTAGCTTACGACTAAAGATCGTGTGTTAAAGGAATTGTGAGGTAATCGTTCAAGGGCAAGTGGGAGTGTTGGAAATCAATTAATATTGATTATCTTTTATTATGCCCATTGAGACAATTGTGTATCAATTCATTTACCTGATTGGTTAAATGTGATTACTAGAACTTAGTGTTCGCCTTAGTAATTGTATATCACTAGTTCGGGTTCTCATGATGATTCAAGGGGTTATGAGCGATTACTAGATCTTACTCATTAACCGTTGTAATGATAGTAATTGGTCAATTATTATTATTATATAGCTTGCTATTATCTGAGCTTAGAGACGTCACACACATACAGTGAAACTATATTCACATTTCATGTATATAGTATATATTTGTAAATATATACATGAACATATGAATGAGGAACAATTGAGCTTGTGAGGTCAATTGAACCTAATAAGCAATCAAGATCGGTTAATAACTTGATAAGATTATTTAATAGTGACCCGTTAATATTTTAATTGACTTGATAAGTTAAATTAAAATACAACAATTCACCATCGACTCATTCGACTAATTAGATACTTAAACGATCTAATTGAGTTAACGAGTCGAACTGATCACTTAACGAGTTGCTTATCGGTTTTAAAAAGGAGCACTCTATATAAAGAGGAGATTAGGTTTTCAATTTGAGAAGACAAGAAAAGAAAACCCTAGCCCCCCCCCCCCTTGGTCGTGCATCCCCCTCTACCTTGGAAGAGAATTTTTCTCTTCCAATTGTTCAAAAACACTACTAGGTTCAAACCTTGGTTTGTAGTCAATCCTGGTGTGTGCAATCTAAAAGAGTACCTTGTTGGTATTTGAAAGGAAGCACGGTGTAGGCTATACTCAAAAGGAGCGCACGTTCTTGTTGATATTCCGCTGCATTGTAAGTCTCTGTATTTATATGGAAATTAGTTTAATTATTATTAGATTAATTTACATCATTTTGATCGAATTCGGAATATATGAATGTGTGTTTATCACCAAGTGATTCATATTAGATTTCTTCATGAAGAACTCTAACTCAAAAAGCAGAAAACCCCTGCCTCAAACAAGCGCACTTCATTGAGCCATCGGGGGTTGGATGGGGTGTTCATGCACCTAATTCAAGCCACGATCAATCCCCGACTTCCACCCGATCCCCTATATATCATCCATTCATCAGAAATATCACCCATGTCCATCGATTATCCATCAGGTGATCCTGATGCAAGTCCTGCTCACGAAATGTTTTAGAGACGTAAATTGGCTTCACTTCACAACAAGTATTTTTTATGTTAGCAGTTTACTAGGGGTATTTTTGCCCGTCTCCAATAAATTTATCATTAAGTTCAACGAAAACTCATCTTTTTCAACTGTGTGCTCATTCTCTTCAACTAAACTCATGATTCATGTTGAAAGGGATGAGTTTAATTAAAGATAATAAGTACACAGTTAAAAAGGATGAATTTTAGTTGAGTTTAATGACAAATTTATTGGAGACGGACATATATACCCCTAGTAAAAATGTTTAAAATTTCAAAAATTCGAGGGTTGTAGGTACAAAATATGTGAGTGACCCAAAATATACATAATACTCAACGTGATCGAAGGTATACAAAGTCATACTAGAGTGATCGACTGAGGTTTTTAGCAAACGTTAGTGATCAATGAAGTCATTTGGTCTCAAAAAACTTAAACACCAAACATTTTATGTGGACTTGAAATAGTTGTTGAGTATCTAGAATGGTAGCCAGAGTGTTAATGGGGGCAACATATTGTCTCCGTGCGATCGATACTTACTGCCCTTTAAAGTAGAATTCATTGAGTAAGAGTCGACAACAATTATGACATCCAAAGAAACTTTGCCAAATTTTCACCTCTAAATCAATTTGCAAATGGACCCCTTAATAGTGATGCCATTTTGCTCTCTTAACCAATTTTCCCTATGCAATAATATTCCATTACCAAAAAAAAGCAAAAAAAACAAGAAAAAACAAATGTGATGAAAAAAGTCCAAAAGTTTGTAAAGCTTCTGACATAAGCCTAATGAATAGTCTTAGGTGTTTATAGCAACCTTTGTCTTAGGTGTGTGTGTGTGTTCGTGTAGTTGCATGGACAAACACAAAATCAAGTCTTTTATATATTTGTGTTGTTCAAACATGGTTGCTCTCTTCCAAGGTAAGCTTCCAGTTAGTGTTCCCATGAAGGCTACACTAAAGTATCTCACTGGTGTCCCTGGCCCTAATGGCTATGGCTCCAAATCCACTGCTGAACAAGTCACTCGACTTTCCTCGTTTCCCGGACCTTATAAACTCACTGCCATCGTCACAGGTTAGACACGTCTTAAAACGTAAATATTTCTGTGACTTATACGAGTCTTAATTATTTTTGTTGTCGTGAAGGAGCCACGTCGGGCATAGGGGCGGAGACGGCTAGGGTGCTGGCGAAAAGAGGGGTGAGGGTGGTTTTGCCAGCAAGGGACATGAAGAAAGCAACAATGGTGAAGGAGAGTATAGAAAAGGAGAGCCCAGAAGCAGAGATAATAATCATGGAAATAGACTTAAGCTCATTTGCTTCAATCAAGAGATTTTGTGCAGAATTTTTGTCTCTAGGATTGCCCCTAAATATCCTCATGTATGGTGCTTCTCAAATTTAACTTTTTCTCTTCAATCTAATCTCTTTAAACATCATACATACATATACAATATGGTACAAGCAATTTTCAAAATGCCAATGTCAACGGCACAAGTCCGTTCACGGTTTTATTTTAACACTAAAAACACTGAACGCACAGAAAGTGTATTGGCGCCGTGGAAATATATGTACCCATACACTATTTATGTTGATGCTGATATGAACTATTTTATTATGCAGAAACAATGCTGGGAAATTCTCACGCAAACTGGAACTTTCTGAAGATAAAATTGAGATGACTTTTGCAACAAATTACTTGGGTAATTAATCTCTTGCAATAAAACTTGGAAAATTAAGTGAAACTTGCTATTAAAATTGTGAAGACCACATGGAAACAGGGGACTAGGGGAGGATAGTTGAAATATTTGTTCTGTTTAGAGATTTAATTCTCGTTGTCCGACCATGGTCGTTTTAATAATGTGTACTATTTTTACATCGAAATCGAGTACAAAATGAATGAATCGTATCATTAATGAACTATAGTCGTTATCTGGGCAGGTCATTTTATGTTAACAGAGATGCTTTTGAACAAAATGGTGGAAACAGCAGCAGCAAGTGGGATTGAAGGAAAAATAGTGAATGTTTCTTCAGTAATTCATGCTTGGGTCAACAGAGACAACTTTCGTTTCTGCAATATGCTTAAGCCTAAAATGTACTAACCATTAGCCCTCTCCATTTTTTTTATCCTTCAATTTAATTTATTTCCTAAATGAAATTTTTGTTTATAAAATTAATCTGGATGAATTTTGTTGCAGTTACAATGGTACTCGGGCATATGCTCAATCCAAACTTGCCATCATTTTGCATGCCAAGGAACTGGCTAAACAGCTTAAGGTATTGCCCCTCGACATTTCGTTATAAGATCCACTTGACATTTTGTTATAAGAATGTATTATTACGAACCCCAACCAACTATTGATACATGATTCGAGACACGACACGTATAACTTGTATGTCATGCGTGTGTTGATACATTAGTCGAGACATGATTTACGAAAAACGCGTTTATCGTGTCTACCGGCTGTCGATTAATGGCAAATTGAAAATGTAATAGGCAAGGAATGCAAATGTGACTATCAACGCGGTGCACCCGGGGATTGTGAAGACTGGAATTATAAGAGATCACAAAGGAGTCATAACAGGCATGGAACTTTTTATTTTGTCTCCTATTATAAGCATGCCACTTTTTAATGCCATTTTGAGAGACCTTTATTAAAATGTCATGCCAATGCAGATTCTTTGTTTTTCATGGCGTCCAAATTACTAAAAACGACATCTCAGGTTTGCCCATATGTCCCTTTTTGTAATACTCCCTTCGATCCAAAATAATTGTGTTTCTCACGTATTGAAATAAATCTTTGACATTGAATAACTCTTTAATAATATGGTTGAATTTAAAAAAGAAATAATATTGTAAAAGTACTTTAAAAGATGAATCCAATTATATGAATTTGTATATATTTGAATAAGTAATACTCCCTCCGTCCCTAAATGATTGGTAGATTTTGACTTTACATGGACAAACTTTAAGAACTTGATCAATAATTCTCATTAACCAATAAGAAATAATATAGTCATATGATATCTTGTTTGATTCGTCACAATATATTTTAGAACTATCAACTTTTTACAATTTTTTCATATGTAGAATAGGAGATATTTATATTTGAAATCGTGTTTTGATGAAAAGTCAAAATGTACCAATCATTTAGGGACGGAGGGAGTAATTAGTAGTTAGTGGTCAAAGTCCAATTTCAAAAAGGTCAAACGACAACTATTTTGGATTAAAGATAATATTTTATATAGAGAGATAAGAGAATTTTGGCAAAATAGCACCGAGTCAACTTAAATTTTGAGTTTTAGCACCCTTACCTTTTCCCCCTTTCTTATTCCCCAAATCTCCACCGCCACCCCGGTGACCACTCCCTGACCCCACCTCCTCCATTACCATTGCACCCTTTCGCCCCTCAGTGGCCCCAACCAATAGCGATCCGCTTATCCCACCTATTTGATACCCCTGGCTGGCAGTGATGGTCAAATGGGTAGGGGTTGTCGTCGGGGTGGGGGAAATGATGGTGATGGTGGGGGTGGTATCCTCGGTGAGCAGTCTTGGTTGAGTGGGGTAGCCAGTAGGGGCATGAGTGGTCGTCGGGGATAGGGTGGTCACTAGGGGAGCGCTATAATGGTGGTGGTGGTGGTGGTGGTGGTGGTGGAAGAGGTGGTTATCAAGGGTGAGGGGGGACATTTAGGCAAAATAACAATTACAAGAATGTAAAAATTTGAAAAAGTTGGTCAAAAGTGCTCTTTTGCCAAATTTGCCAAAATAAAAAATGTCAATTAAAATGAATCGAATCGAAACTATTGTATCTTACGAAATTAATTTTATTCTTGTAGGGTGCAGCTACGAGTTGTTATGTTGCATTAAGTCCATTAACGGAGGGGGTGAGTGGGAAATACTTTGCAGATTGCAATGAGGTTAATTGCTCATCTCTGGCCAATGATGAATTTGAAGCTCACAAATTATGGAAGCAAACTTGTCTCTCTATAAAGAGACTATTGATTCATCAACCATTTGTGTGTTAGTATTTTCTCATAAACTTGTGTGACCATCTAATTACAGATGTCACAAGAAGGAGTACATTTGTATAGTCAACATTCACTTATCAAAATCAAAATCTCAAATTGAAAATCTTGTTTTGAATTGAGGACCCTTATTCTCTATGTAGACATTTTGAATTCTTAGGTATTGTAAATTATAAAAATAAACATTGTAATTTAATAGTGAATTTTTTAAAACGGGTATCTTAGCGGGAGTTTAGATAGCGTTTATTAATTTTTAAAAATTAATTACATAAACAAAATCAATGTCATTTAGATAGCTCGTTTTTAAAGTGCTAGTTAAGTGAGAGCTTGGATGCATTTTACACCTAACCCCTTTTTATCATCTTCGCTTTCTTATCGGATGTCTTTGAAGGGACCTTTTATTATCTTTTCAATTTCATTAAGCATATATAAATTATATTCCTCTAAGAAAAGTTCAACTAGATTCCTTTTTAATAGAAACCAAATCAACCATGATCAAGTTAAAGTAAATTACTATGTTATTGGTGGACTTACATTCAACATTATTTCATCTAAGAGTATTTTTTATTCAACATATTAATTAATGATGGTACATGAATAAGAGTATTCATTATCTTGAAACTCTCAATTGTTAAGTTGGGAATTTAATTGTTTTTATTAGGGAAAAAATAGGAAAATATATGAATACTAAGCTAAATACAAAGTTAAAAAAATACAAGAATGCGAAGCTAAACACAAAGTTAGAAAAAGACAGAGGAAGTATTAAGTAAGGAATCTTGTCAGTCCTCAACGATCATACACAGTTAGTACATGTTCTTTATCAATACCATACACACGAGGTAATTACATGAATCAATGAAAGGATGCATAGGGATAAAATATAGTGGTTCGAGCCAGGATGATTGGGTGGATATGGAGACAAGACTTTGTTGAAATATTACAAGAGTTGCTTCTGTATACAAGTTGTTATTACTCGTACTAGGCATATTCCTCTATTTACAACTTTTGGAAAAGAGGCCTCTAATAGAGGTGAGGCGATTAAACTTCCTTGCCAAATAATAGCTAAGGCCTAAGATCAGTGGCAGATCTGAGTATTATAAAGTGAGTGTTCAGAATGTTATATATTTTGAAATGGGTGCTCGAAACACCCAATTATATTACTTTAGTTTTAAAAACATGTATAATTTTTTTTTTTGTAAAATGGATATATTCGATTGAATGGGCTTGAACTAAAAGAGCTCCGCCACAGCGCCACTACCTAAGCCTAAGATGATTACAAGATCGGGTAGTCCAGCACCCGCTCGCCTCGACTTGATAACATACTAATATCACCACCTTGTCCGTGACTCCTAGTCCACTGGGCTGAATTGCCAACAGTACCCTTACAATGCAGGCCTGACCCACTTGTAAAACTCATGGAGATGATTTATCTCTTCGACAAATATAGGCAACTGACTGAATGAGTAAATTCCCCAAACTAAGAAGTAGCAGAATACAGGGTCTCGATTCGAAATTCACCTCATCGCTAATTTACAAAAGAAAACAAAGTAGCAGAATACAAAGAAAATGCAAGAGAGGGCGAAGGTCAACGCGATGCGATCCCTAATAGTGGTAATTGGTGCTGGTGCATTTGGATTCCTCAACTTTCATTTGGGTTTCAAACCATTTTTAGAGAAAGCTGCTCAACAACAACAAAATCAGCCTCAACTATCTGAAGAACCAGCAACAATCCAACAAGATTCGGATGACCAGATACTCAGATAAGAATATGAATAACTATCTCGAATATCGCCTTCGGTTTGGTATATCTAAATGCTATTGTGTATGATTTCTTGAAGGACATGTATCATGGATGGTATGTTTAAATTGTATGCACTGTGATTGTTCAGCTGGTTTCAATGTGTTTTGTTCTTTTTGGTTTTGAGGTTTCATTGAGGACTTTTTACAAACAGTTGGTGCTCAAACTCATAAAGGATGATACAATTGATAGACAACTATACTGACAGAATATATATTACTCCTCCGTTTGAGCTATTTACACATAGATTAAAAAAAAAATTAAAAGTTATCAAAAAGTACATTAAAGTAGAAATACCATTATTTGAAACTATATCATTACAGGGGCGGATCCAGAACCAAATTTTAGGGTGGTCCTTCATGATTTAAAATACGGAAGAAAAAAATGATTAATAAAAATACCATATGAAAATTGAAATGAATACGTTTGGCTCAATATATTCGGTGTAAATCAAAATACTTCAAACATCTTACATAGAACTCATCACTTAATCAACAAGATCTAATCCTACAATTGAAAATATCAAAAGCATTTTTAAGTTATTTTACCCTTAAAGAGCATCTTCCAAATCGTCAAACACTCGAATAAATATACACATTAAAATTTATACAACAAAGTTTCAAGATTTTTAAGTGATTTTGTACTTATATTTGAAACATACACAATTGACTTAATTAAAAGTAAGTTAGTTTAACTATGACTAAAATTTAGACAACAAAGTTCCGAGAGTAATTATACAATTTTATTAATCAAAATCAATTTGAACATCAATTCAAAAAAGATCAATTTTTTGATAAGGCTTCATTACGTCTAAGTAATGACTTCACCACTTATAAACAATCTAACAATACAATATAATATCATTGCGTCATTATTAATTTTTAGTATCGTAGTTTGCATATGTAGTAGTCTTCAATATTTGTAAATAATGAAGATATACATAATAATCAACAGGATATAAATGGACAATAACAAATTAAAAGAAGAAAAACATGAAAGCAAGGCATGTACTATTAGTAACTTAATCCTTCTGTAACATGAAAAAGATGGACTGTGAGACATTAGCATCTTAACCATCTGGGACATAAGACTTCTTGTAATTTGGGGTGGTCCAGTACATACTTGGACCACCCCTGGATCCGCCCATGTATTATTGGTTAGTTGTTAATTTCAAAATAAAAGTTGTCAAAAACTTCATTGAAAATGTAAAAGCTTAATTTCATCTGGGCACCTGAATTTTTTTTATTTTCTCAAATAGGCACCTGATGATCTTTTTGTAACAAGTAGGTACCTGAACCCCAAAATTAGCACCTAAACTTTTATTTTTCACAATTTTCTGAATTTCTCAGATTTTAAAATTTTAAATAGAGGGCAAAAGCGGGGAGGGGGGGTGGGGTGGGGGTGTGTGTTGGTAGCTAGCTGTTGCGGAGGTGGGGTGGGGGTAGGTGTGATTTTTTATTTTTTGGTTTTAGGGGGTGATTTTTTATTTTTGGCGTCTAAAATCTTATTTAGTAATGGTGCCTGAACTATTCTGAAAAATTTTGCTCCCAAAAAGTCATATTTTCAATATGACTAACTTGCCTCTGGGTTAAGAAATTTTTAAATGTCAAAAATCTGAGAAATTAAAAAAATTGTGAAAAATGAAAGTTCAGGTGTCAATTTTGGGGTCCAGGTGCCTACTTGTTACAAAAAGGTCATCAGGTGCCTATTTGGGAAAATAAAAAAAGTTCAAGTGCCCAGATGAAATTAAGCCAAATGTAAAAGTACAATTTTTTATGTTAAAATGACAACTATTTTAGGACAAAAAATAGTAGTACACGAACGTTGAATATTTTGGAACGAATAAAGTAATACACTATACATATGTTTGTGCCTCTAAATATATTCAACAGATCAATGACAACCTGATTTAATGCTACCTTGTCATATGTTTGTGCCTCTAAATATCGTCTCATAAAATTGAATCTAATAATTACTCGAGATATTCATTGTCCTTAATTAACCAACAAATACTAATGAGTTACTTATTGATTCAATCTAGAAGACTCGACTAAATTAGTGACTAACTTAAAGCATCAAAACTAATTAATGTACAACAATAGGTTTTACTCTTGATATGAGAAAAATGGCTAGCACATATAATTTGTTGGATGGTCAAACTATTTCTCTATGATAGTTTTAAAAAAGTAGCCATATTAACAAATAGCTTAGAAGATTACGCATGACATTACATATACTATATGATAATTGAAACATGAGGTTCAATTATTGATTCGTGAATCACTACGTTATTTTTATTTCTAGCTGTAAGTCATTTATATGAGCAATTTAATATTAAAATCGGGATACTAAAAATAATTATGCACAACAATCGAAATTATGAACTCAAAAAATTATTGAACTTTAAAGAATCAATTATTGCACTGTATCAAAGTCCTAACCAATAATAAAATTAAATCATAGTAAATAAATAAGCTAGTGACAACGACAATCACTTATTTTTACCAATCTCACCAAAAACCAAAATTGTATCGATAGTTTTGAATGAAATCTTTCTCTACCAAAACCTCTCAATTTCTGACCTTTATTATTATTATTATTACCTCAATATATGGATAAAATCTTTCTCTACCAGTTACACCTCTCAATTTCTAACCTTTCATTATATTATTATTATTATTACCTCAACATATAAGGAGATAAAAAATAGAGTACTTTTCACGTTAGGATAAAATGAACTTCTTTACAAAATTTTGGTATGTTTTTCATGGAACCATTTATTAATAATGTGAGACCAATTATTAAATGATTTAGACCCATTTTATAATTGACGTAAGTCGCACTTTATAAATGACAATTGCATTTGAGTATTTGGATTAATTAGATCAATCTTGATCACTAATCATTTGACTTCACCATCGTGTTTTGAACCATTGGATTAGTTGGACCAATTTTGGTCATTGATCATTTGAACGTGAGACCAAGTCCCACTTTATCAATGTAGACCATTTCTTTTGAGCCATTGGATTAGTTAGGTCATTGATCATTTGACTTTATCATCAGATTTTTTTTTTTTTGATAATTAGCGATGTACTTTATCATCGGATTTTGAGCAATTGGATTAGTTAGACCAATTTTTGCCATTAATCATTTGAAAGTGGGACCAGTTATTAAATCATTTAGGCCCCATTTCATAATTAACATATGTCCGACTTCATAATTGATCATTGCATTTGAATCATTAGATTAGTTAGGTAAATCTTGGTCATTGATCATTTGATTTTACAATCGTGTTTTTAGCCATTGGATTAGTTGGACCAATTTTGGCCATTGATCTTTTCAGTGTGGGACCGTTATTAAATTACTTAAACCCCACTTCATAATTGACCATTGAGTTTGAACCATTTGATTAGTTAGGCCAAATCTTGACCATTGATCATTTGAATTCACATCATATTTTGAACCATTGGATTACTTGGGTCAATTTTGGTCATTGATCACTTCCCTCCCTCTACTATATATATTCAATCCATTTCAATTCACTCACTCACTCACTCACTATTATTTATTTGGATAATTCTATTCACTTTACAATCAGGTTTTTTTCATTTAAATTCTTGTTAGTAGCTTGTTGTTCTAATTTTGTCTTCTTACTTCACATTTTGATTGCGTGTTTATTCGTATACATGTCGATGAATTGTTGTTATTGTCTTTTGTATTCTTAGTTTAACTTCTTTTTTTGCTTTTAATGTTCCTTGTTTCTCGTCAATTTTTTACGAGTTAATTCTTGTTATAGAAGATTCTATTCGACTTTTGTGTATAGGCTAATTGATGATTATCTACTTATCTTTTTTTATAGAGAATTTTCTTTAGACATTATTTATGTGTTTGGTTTTGTTTTAATTCGTTATTGTTGCAGAAGTTAGTGAGCAAGGATGACTAAAATCTCATGAGTTCGAGCATCCTCTTGATATATCTACTTCATTATGGATCTTTGATATATTTTTGTATATTTATTATTCGATCGCGTCCCTTTTGACTATCAAAATTATGAAATTTATGTTTATTTTGATTTAAAATTACTTATAAATTTACAATAATTGAGTTTTAAGCCTATTGGTGAACAAGGCAATTTTCAACTAGTTTAAGTGTAAAACTCATTTGCACTACAATTATTTTTGTTTAGAGGTAGAGCGAATAGTGAATAGTTGCCAAGTTTGATTCTTCTAGAACATCATTTTTTTCATCTTGACATATATATGCTTTTTGAGAGATATTTTTTTTTTATTTCACATAAAAAATGTATGGTATCTCACTAATTAAAAAAATTAAGTATGTATAATTATGGCTAAATTTTATCTCGACACTTGAACTTTGAGAACTTTCTTAAATAGGCATCTGATAATCTTTTTATCCCAAGTAGGCACCTGGACCCAAAAATTGACAATTAAACTTTCGTTTTTCACAATTTTCTTAATTTCTCGGATTTTTTATTTTAGATGGAGGACAAAATAGTCAAACTACATTTAAAACTAACTCAACTTAATTATAAACTTACCCAACCACAAATATTTAACCCAACCCCATTAAAAACATCATCTTCAACCTTACACCCACCCCCATCCCACCGTACCCCCACCATCAAAAATCACTTAGAATCACGACTCACTCCATCACGGCCCGGTTTGTTTACACGTGTAATTGTACACTTAGTCTTTATTGGGGCTATGTAGTATAGGCTCAGATGAGTCCAGTTATAATTGATTTAAACTTAATTCTTATTAATACATCGCTTATTATAAAAATAAAAATAAAAACCTTTTGTGCAAGTCCACGTACGCACGTATGCATCTTTAATTACGTGCATGTTCAATCTCCTGGTCTTAAAAGTTTCAAGTAACATATATTTATATTTCTTTAACAACAAAAGTCACTTTTGCTTATCTTTACCTTCACTCTTAAGTTTAAAAACTTGGAACTTGTATCGATTATATAAATGAAAAAATTTAGTTTGTTCAATTAATGATATCGAATGAATGTAGATATAAGGTTGTTTTAATTTACTTGATGAGATAATAATTATTTTGATATATTTTTTTTAGATGATTAACAATATATTAACATAAAACGTAGCATGACAATGTAGTAAACCCTACAATACCATATAGTAGTAGCATCAAACACAACAAACTACAAAACATTACAGTTAGATAATATTACAAAAATTAATCTAAATGTATAATTATTAAACTGGAGCAGATCAAAAGTGGATACCTTCGAAGTTCTGAGATAAATACAACCCCAGCCTAGGGCTATGCATTTGCCCAGGGCCCGGATCGGGAGGGGCCCAATTTTTTTTTTAAATTTTTTTTGTTATAGGTTAAATTTATAAGTTTTTGTTTGATTTTTTTTACTTTTCAATTACTCATTCTAATACAAGTGGTGTATGCGAATACGGAAAGTGATTAGAGTTATAAGTTATCTTAATTGAATGACTTTTAAGAAGTTAGGATAAAAAGTAATTTACTATTTTTATTGATGGAGTAGTATATATATAATTCAGGTTAAATATCATAATATTAAAAAAAAATTAAATTTCACTTGGACGACCTCACGCGGGAGTGTCGGCCAAGTGAGCTCACTTGGACAACCTCACACGGGGTGTCGGCCAAGTGTTCACTTGGCCAACCCTCCCATGTGGTGTCGTCCAAGTGAGCTCACTTGGCCGACACTCCCTCGTGAGGTCGTCCAAGTGAGTTCCACTTGGCCGACCCCTCTAATCTCAACCCTCA
The DNA here is from genome assembly GCA_003412495.2 of Echium plantagineum. Taxonomy (NCBI): domain Eukaryota; kingdom Viridiplantae; phylum Streptophyta; class Magnoliopsida; order Boraginales; family Boraginaceae; genus Echium; species Echium plantagineum. The sequence continues at coordinate 29,772,825 of CM016566.1, read as the reverse complement.
AATGTGTCGTCCAAGTGGTTTTTGAAGGGTTGTCCAAGTGATATTTCGTACTAGTGTATATTGCCATAATATTGGCTGAATGAGGAAGATGTATATACAAAAAAGAGTTCCATTTCATGCTTGTGAAAAGTTGCTGCATAATCCTAACGATAACCTGTTAAAGAAATATGTCAAAGACTAATATATGGATGTAGTTAATTTGTGTTGGGGTGTTGTGTGGAAAGAAGAAGGGTGAAGATGATGTAGTAATATGTATTTCTGATATTGTATTGGTGATTGGATCTGTTTGTATTGAAATTGTATTTTGAAAGGTTATATTGTTGTGTTGTAAATAGGCTTGGAGATCAATGTGAAGAGAAGGATAATATTTGATTTGAAAGTATATTGTGTATGTCAGATGGAATGGTGTTTTAATATTTGAGTGGGATATTTGTTGGACTGTATTTTTAGAATTAATATATGAAGTTTCTTTCAGGGAAATTATTTACTTTTTGTTTTATTTTCATTTAACTGATATAATTGATGTTGTTAAAAAAGGCTTACATTTTTCTTTGAATTGTATATAAAATTTTAATATTTATGAAAGTTCTATTTACCTTTAATAAAAATTACGACAGGAGCCAAACTGATCTACAGTAACTATTTAAGGGACAAACTTATCTAAAATTTATTGAAGGAGCAAATTGATTTATTTGTAAGTTCGATCCGTCATTAAAACGATTGTTGATAGTAAATAGTTTGGGAATTCTATAAAATTTGAAACATTCACATCAGCTCCCTAAGAGCAAAAATAAATTGTTAAAATTTTAAAAATGACAAAATTGTTGATTTGATAACTCCCTAAAATAAGTTAAATCCCTAAAAAAATTATTCAAACTTTTACCTTCCTTATATGAATTTTTTTTTCTCCTCTATCTCACTTTTTCTTTTCTTAGTTTTATAAAAAAAAATAAACGTAAAATAATTTAACATTTTTTATCATATATAAATCTAAATTAAAAATATCTTTTGATTTAATCGAATAGCCTAGTGGAAAAGGCTCTTGCTAGTGACCAGAAAGTCTTGTGTTCGAAACTCATATCATCGCTAATTTACAAAAAAAAATATCTTTCAATCAACATCCATATGTAATATGTTATTCTATGATTTTTAAAATATATTTATATCCTAAATATGTAATAGAATATGTAAGATATTTATTTTTATAATTTGAAGTGAATAATAAGGAAGCTGCTAAAGTATATATGTGATTAACTCCTAAATATAATAAAAATGACGACTAAAGATATATTTTAGGAAAATTTTGGAATAACTGATGTGAATGCTCTTAGCCTATACATATAGTAGGAAAAATTTGACAGATTAACATTTTTTTAAACATTTTTTTAACTTGGAGCATACCTTATTTTACTCTTTTACCCTTACTTCAATAAAAAAACCTTATTTCATATTTCCTCATCAATTTCTTCTTCTTCTTCTTCTTCCCTCCTTCCACCATTTTTAATCTTCCACTCCATCTCCATGTAAGTTTCTACAACCTCTAAACCTTACTCAATCGAACCCGCACCCTCCTCATTCGAACCCCCAACCCTCCCCATTCGAACTCGCACCCCGTCCCCCATTGAAACTCCTAGCCCCCCAGTCGGACTTGCACCTATTCACATAGTTGTTAAGGGAGAGGCAAAGAAGTGAAACACGACAAAGGTAATATCTCCTAAAAAACTACAAAAATATACAAATAAACTAAGTTATTGCACAAAAACTAATAATGTTATAACATTACACCAAGTAAACATTCAAACTCTAAAGAGATAAACTTTATGCTAAATAAACAATTTTTTACGCAAAGTAGTAACAAAAATCCAACCTTTTTCTATTAACTATCAAAAAACTACAAAATATCAAATCCTTATACTAAATAGTGGAAATTAAAGAGATATACAAATTACTTCTCTATCAATTTGGTCAAGAAGCTTTGAAATTACAGAAAGGGTGAATTTTGATTTGAGAGAGAATGAGAGGAGGGGGGTTGATGAAACGTCAAAAGTGAATCTTGGTTGGGAGGTAAAGTGCGAAAATAGTGAAAGTGGGAAAAACGGTTTGATAACAATATTTTTGGAAGGCCTCTAACGCAGGAAGCCATGATTGCCTTAAAAATATTGTTATTAATAATTTCAATGAGGGCCAGTCCTGACATTTTGGAGACGCTGGGCGAAACTAGAAAAATGAGGCCCTTATAATTTTTTTATTTCGTTTTTTATATAAAATTTTGTATCTCTAAATTCTATGAAGTTTGAAAATTCATATTTTTTGAAGTTGTGAACACAAAACATAGTTAAATTTGTTTTAAAAACATAAAAAGGATTCCTCTAAGAAAAATTATATAATACTCCCTCCGTCCCTTAAAGATTGTCACATTTTGACTTTTGTTGGTCAAACATAACAAAATTTGACAGTGAATTCTTTTTTACTTTTTTTTTTCTTTTTTTTCAAAAACCCAACTTTATTAATGAACAACCAAGAGAAACCTTATCAACAGTGAATTCTCATTAAACGAAAAGAAAAATATAGTCTTGTAGGGCCTTGTTAGATTCATCTCAATATATATTTTTTAAATATCAACTTTTTATAATTTTTTGCTTGTAGAGTAATAAGATATTTACGTTTTAAATCGTATTTTATTGACTACCAAAAGTCAAAATGTGACAATCTTTTAGGGACGGAGGGCGTATTATTATCTTTCCAAATATTGTAAAAAGAAATCAAAGTACAAATATTGTAAAAATAAATAAATACAAGATTTTTAGAAACTAAAAAACATAGAAGTAAGAAAAGATCGTTTGAAAGAAAAATTGTTATATGCCAAGTATTAAAAACATAATCGATAATACTTCAATGCCCAATTACCCAAATTGATATCTTAAAGAATGCTTATTTGACTATTTAAATAAATTCAGTATTGATGAATTACTATAACTAAAATGAAGACTTATATGTTAAGAATTTAAAAAATAAAATAAAATCAAAACATCACAACATATATAAAAAAGAAAAGAAAAACAAACAATTCAATAATATGGCTATTATTAATAATTAAGCTAAATTTTCATATCTCTAAATTTTGTAAGATTAATTGCATAGATGAATTGGCGGGTTAGCCCAATTCGCGAGCCCTCTAGTTGCTGAATGATAAGTTGCTGAATGATAAGTTGCTAACATATTGATTATACAACTACATTAATTTAATTTATTAAAAAAAAAGTAGTCCCATTAGAGCACTCACATCAGTTGCCTCAAAAGCTATTTTAGGGAGTAAAAAAACTAATTCCATCAAAAAAGTGTACTTTATCAGTTCACCTATAATACACTAACTCCCAAAAATATTATTCACACAATGCAAAATGGTGCATATATTCACACGGTGTATTGAGCGGTTATTTTACATTTCCCTCCTTTTACCTCCAACATGTATTGTATTTATCATATTTTGCCACCATTCTTTTCGTCTATTTTCTTTATCATATTATTATTAATTAATTTATGCTTAAAAAATTAATGCTATAAAATTTACTTAATTTGATAGTGAATCTTTTTCTTGGAGATTTCAAAAAAAAAAGATAATGAAATTTAATCACAACTTATTTAAATCAGTATGTACTTTAAAACAAAATTGTTGAAAATTTAAAAAGTATTTAGATATTTGAAAATTTAACTTTTAAAGTTTGGGTGAATAATAGGAGAGCTGATAAAGTAGATGTATAAAAAGCTAATGTCAAAAATAGAAAATTGACGGTTACAAGTGTATTATAGGTAAATTATTGGGAAAGTGATGTGAGTGCTCTTAGGACTCAAAACGATGACCTCACCAAACAACCGCATTTCTCTTACACTACACATACCAATTGTTATTATTCATATATATATAATATATATTAATATTTTAAATATTTGGAGCCTCTAAAACCTCGAATCCTGGGCAGTCGACCCCCAACCATCCTTAGTGACTCCAATAGCCTTGATAATTATTAATCAATGAATGAATTACTTATGAAAAACTAGGGGTGCGATCGGTCTCGGTCTTTTTTCGGTTTTTTAACCGATCCGACGAAACCGACGGTTTTTTTTCGGTTAAAAAACCGATCGGATCGGTTTCGGTTTTTTTCTGAAGATAGATTCTTCGGATCGGATCGGTTTCGGTATTTTCATTCAGCCGTACCGGATTAAAACCGATCCGATCCGACATATAAGAATTAAAATATGAAATTGTATGTATATTATATAATTAATAAAAGTTGATGTATTAATTGTTAAAGTTAATACTTAATACGTCTGTTTGTCTACCTGATACAATAATTAATAAAGGTTAAAGTTAATACGTCTGTTTGTTTGTCTACTGGCTGGTGCAAGAATTAATACAAACCTTTCATATTCTCTCTTTTAATATAATTGCTTCAACTATTCATACATTCACTCAATAGTCAATACAGAGACCTTTCATATTTTTACTCTTTTAGTATTCCATACCTTCACAACTCAAGCATCACTCTTCTTTGATCAATATTTCATTCTATATTTATCTTCATCAATTCTTTTTCTTGTATTTTGGAATTTGGAGCACATTGTTATATTTATTTTCTTGTATAATAATTTTATAGATTATTATTGTAAATTAAGCAAAACAACAATGCCCAAAGAATACAAAAATCTATCAAAATCGGAGAAAAAAATTAAGCCCAATATGAGAAGCCCATAACCGAAAAACCGGCCCGAAAAACCGAAGACCGAAAATGTCGGTTATCCGACTTTTTTGGACCGGTTTCGGTTCTTCGTCATAGAAAAACCGGTTTTGTCGGTTCGGTTTTTTTTTCACTCAGAAAACCGCCATAACCGGTCCGATCGCACCCCTATGAAAAACAAGGTAAAAAAATTGCTAATGTGCCAAATTTCTTCATATAGTAGTGTGATTACATAATATTCCGGTCAAGGTTTGGTTTTAATCCACCTTCACCACTAACCGCTATCGTCTTTAATCAACCACCCCCACTACCCACCCCCACCCCCACCCCCACCCCCACCCCAAGTCCCTCATTATCTCCCAACATTGTCCGAAGTGTCCTCCCATGATTAATCTTGTTGCTTTATAGTTACACCTCTCTCCCTTTCCAAATTTCTTGCTTTCCATAATTCTCCCATTTCTCCTTCACCAAGTAAAGCTTCACCTTCACAAAAAACCATAATTCTAACTTAACTAACTATATTCATCATCATCATTATCATTATTCTTTCTCTCTTCCTAACTTCATCTCCTCATTTCCATCTCATTTCCATATAAACATGCATACTATACTTGATATCATAATGTAACCTTACAATAAACAACTTCATTCATTCAAAATGTGCAGAGTACAACACCAATCTTTACATAATTCTGAGACCATTCCAAATTTTGATGTTTTCAAGAAGATGAAGCGTTTAAGGATGTCGGAACCATCATTAGGCTTCACTGGCTTCTTTCTTGTTACTGTTCTGCTCATTTTTGGCTTCTTTTTGTATGATTACAGGGGGGTGGTTAAAGGGGTAAGATTCAGTTCCCAATCTGAGAAGTTATTGTGGCTGAAGTTAAATGGGGTTGTTGAAAAGGGGAAAAAGATTGAATTTTTAAGTGAAAATGGTTCAAAATGTGACATTTTTAGTGGTGATTGGGTTTGGGATGAGAATTATCCTCTGTATCAGTCTAGAAATTGCAGGTTCTTGGATGAAGGTTTTAGGTGCTCTGAAAATGGCCGGCCTGATTTGTTTTATACTAAGTGGAGGTGGCAGCCTAAAGATTGCAACTTACCCAGGTTCTTCATATTAAAATCTTTTATATTTTTATTTATAATTATGTAAGTTATAATTATATGTTTAGATATGGCACAAATTTATCTGGCGCTGAAGGATTGAAATTCGGTCAGTTTGGTCGTTATAGTATCGAAGGAGGTCATATTGGGACTGAAATATTGAAATGTTGAGTAAGGGATTCGAGATTGGGAATACTTCAGAGGACAAAATGACCAGGTGGCTAGATGAATTTCAGTCGTTAGATATCGATTCACCAATGTACTATGGAAATTAGCGTTTCGATTAGAATATGCGATGGACCTGTTGGTTGGCATCAGGAGGAAAAGAATTACTAGATTAGATGTTTCTTTGTAGTGAGTTTTATTTGATGTTGTTTTCTGTCCGTCTTTATTCTTTAAAGTTTGGTGGGAAAATGACCGACTTTGACCTCTGTAGTTGTCCTGATTTCATTGACATAATCTCATGAACAGGTCAATTAGAGTATTCTTTAATGTATGTCTCTATCTTTTGTTTTGATGTTTTCTGTTACAACTCTTTTTTTTTTGCTTTGTTTTCAGCAACTTCTTCTTGTTGTTTTCTTTCCTTTAACCTCTTCTTAGCATTGAAAATACCCAAGATCTAATTCAAATTTAGGACTTAATGTGGTGTTACGTTGTTTTGTCCACCAACAAGATGATTTTTCCTCCACGAGTGATATCGGCAGTACATTCTTTCTCGGCCATGGGAGGTGGTTCCTTTACCGCTTGGACGAATTTGATTCTAAATTTTAAACCCTATCTCTTATCTGGTTTAATGGATGATGATGATGTGTTATGTGTTGCCAAATTTAGATGCTAGTCTTATGTACTGTTATGCCTTTTATAATGCCCAATCATACAACATACTCATATTATGCTATATTAGTTGGGGTACATAAATTAGTTATAACATCTTTAATATAATCAACAATTTAATCGAGACTTGGTAGTTTTGTGCTTTTGTTTACGAAATAATAAATATCGAATAGAAGTTAAGTTAATAAAATACAAAAGAAGATCAGTGTCAAACATACTTTTTACATGTAAATGAACTTGATTAGATAGTATGATTCTCCAACCTTTTGGAGACTGAGTATTCGTTCTATTTCTGGTTGAATGAAATATTTTGAATGTAAATGCCAATTCTTTTATCATGAAAATGACTCACATGTATTATGCGGCTTACATTTCAGATTTGATGCAAAGACGATGCTTGAGAAACTGAGGAATAAACGTGTAGTATTTGCAGGAGACTCGATAGGAAGAAACCAATGGGAATCCCTTCTCTGCATGCTTTCATCTGCTGTCCCTAATAAGGACTCTATTTACGAAGTGAATGGAAGTCCAATAACCAAACATAAAGGATTTTTGGTGTTCAAATTTATTGAATACAACTGTACGGTGGAGTATTACAGAGCGCCATTTCTTGTCCTGCAGAGCCGCCCTCCAGCCAATGCTCCATCAAAAATAAAAACTACTCTTAAGTTGGATCAGATGGACTGGTCCTCTTCAAAATGGAAGGATGCAGATGTGCTTGTTTTTAATTCTGGGCACTGGTGGAATTATGAGAAGACCATAAGATCGTATGTTTGATCTACTGAATTCATTTTCCGTCAATAATGGTTATTTATTCAGTATTCATCAAATACCCATAAAATTTTATTTGTTTAAGCAGGAAATGTTACTTCCAAGAAGGAACAGACTTGAAGATGAATATGTCCATAGACACGGCATACATGAAGTCATTGCGCACAGTGATGGAATGGATATCCCGAGAAGTTAATACTAGCAGAACTCAAGTCTTTTTTCGTACATATGCACCTGTTCACTTCAGGTTTGCTTCAGTTTTGTTTCTTTTCGTAGTTTCCCTATTTATTTCGCCTGCTCACTTTAGCCTTTACATCGATCTGAGTTGATTTTATGCTATGTCCAATTACCTGAGCCAATGGATTCAGTCGGCTGTGCTTCTTTGTTATGATTTTAATCATATTGAGGCTTATCTACATCATATTTTCGTGTAAAGTGGCATAGAGCAAGGCACAAATCTAAGCAAAAATAATGTTGTGTTATAGAGGGGGAGATTGGAAAAATGGAGGCAACTGTCACATGGAGACACTCCCAGATTTGAGTTCTTCACTGGTACCTCCTCATACGTGGACACGTTATACCATTTTTGCCAAATTAATGGATGCTCATCCAAACCTCTCAGATGTAAGTGTGCTAAATGTTACACATATGACATCAAGACGAAAAGACGGACACTCATCGGTGTATTACCTAGGTTCTACGGTAGGTCCAGCAGCCATGAAAAGGCAGGATTGCAGTCATTGGTGTCTACCTGGAGTCCCTGATGCATGGAATGAGCTCCTTTACGCCCTCTTTCTAAAGCGTAACACCATTAATAATTGGAACTCATCGATCTCCCATACATAAGTATGATATGTGCAGTTGGATAAAAGCAGTTCTATATAGGGATATACTCGGGATTAGCCATCGCCCATCAGGTATGCAGTTTGTCAGCGAATTTTGGTTTAGCAGGAAAACATAGTTGCAAATACAAATGAAAATTTATTGAGGTACATAGTTTTTTTTAGTTTACTTCTATGTATTTGTTTGGATACAACAGATTCACATATAGACACAATTCATGGTGATAACTTAATTGTATTCTTAATGATAATGATCTTCGTTTCACACTTTTAGAGACAAATGATTTTTTTTTTATTGGTTTGTAAATTAGCGATGAAAGTATGAGTACAATTGTCTTTAACGAGACTTAAATCCATGACCTCCTGCATGGAAGTTGGGTTAGATGCCACCAGATTATTAAACCATCGGCACATACTTAAATGCTTTGAACAAATATTTTGGCAATTTTGAAAAGATTTGCTCCCAAGTGATAGGTGGAGATCCGTTTAGTCCGACTGTAGTTTATTGTTGTAAAAATGAATATCATATCTCTACTTTCTTTATACTAATTGACTTCTTTATACGATTTGATCTAGTTGTTTGCAACCTAATTTGTGTGAAAATTTTATTTTCTATGTAGTAGTTGTTTTCTATAGACTAATTATTATTAATGCGAAAATAAATACGTCTCATGTGTATAAACAAATACTCCATCCGTTCCAAAATAGTTGACGTTTTGTCACTATTTTTTTGTTCCAAAATAGTTGACGTTTTCAATTTTCAATACAATATTTAGATATATTTTCCTCTTTAACCCCTATTGAAATCTTATAGTAAATTATAATCATCTAGTAATATGCATCTCCCATTAAATATAGGTTGTCATTTATTTTCTACTCTATTTCATTAATTTGGAGCATCCTTGTAAAATTACGCTATTTCTTAATAATTGTGCAAAATCGCTAGAACCTCAACTATTTTGAAACGGATGAAGTAAACGATATTATGTCTAAATAAATGTATATATATATATTTTTTAGGTCAAATGATCGTAACAATCACCTAGTCTACAAAATGTTTTAAGTCCATCACCTATTTTTCGAAACGTCATTGTCAATCAGCTATCACCTATGTTTCAAAATATATCCGATTTGGTCCCACGAGTTAAATTTTTTCATTAAGTGTGTGGTGGGGCATGTTATTTAATATTTGAAATTGGAGGTGGGTTATTTCAGATTTTCGTTTTGATTTTTTTATCCCAAAACATATTAAATAAAATTATCAAAATAACCTTATTGACAAGTCACATGCCCTTCACATGATATTATTAACGATTAATTCACAAATTATTAGGTGATAGATGGACTTTTAGAATTGGTAACTCCAACCATCAAATTAAATGTGTACAATATCATGATCATGATTCATGATGACATAACTCTTTTGTTAATGTTATAAGGTGATCTATGACGCGATTTTGTAAAATACCATGGTCAACCCATGATATTTGTAAAAATAATCAAAAGTTATTTTTATTGGAAAATACCACAAAGTTAAAGCGAATTGACTAAATTACCCTCTAATAAACCTACTATAAATACTACTTCTATCTTCTTTCTCTCACTATTTTTCTTCATCTCACTCTCTATTCATCTCACTCCATCTCTATTTCTCTCTTCTTCTCAGCACACACTCTACCATCCACCATCTGCACCGGAATCGTCATGTTCACTTTCTACATATCATTTGTTTTTGCTCATTTAAAGTTATTTTTTTACCAAAGTTTGAATCTTTTTCAATTTAGTTGAGTTAAAATCCCGTTTTTTTAATAGAGTTGATTTAAAATTACGTTTTCAATTAGTGAGAAAATTGGAAGTATACCATTAGTCAATCATCTTATTGCTTAGGAGGACAATTTTTTTTTTTTTTGAAGTTTACCACATTTTAAAAGCAAAAGGACTATTTTACCCCTCATTAAATGAGATATTTCTAACACAGCCAAATGGATCAAAATGCTCTATTTTCTACATCTCACATTCATTTCCTCACTCTCTTTCTCTCTCTAACTCCTTCATTTTCTCTCAAGTCTCTCCTGTCTCTCAAGTCTCTGAACTCTCTGAAAACACAACAACGTTTATATCTTCATCTCATATTCACCATCATCTCCATCAAAATCTTCACCTTCATTTTTTTCAATTTTTTTTTCCTAGGATAAACTTCATTGCAACAGATTTGAGGTTCTTATGTTTTAGATCTGATTTCGAAGTTCCATGGAGGGGAAGAAAGGTAAAAAAAATTATATATTTTTGATGTGTTTGTACGATAAAATACATTAAACTTCAATAAAATACAATAAACCCCAATAAACTTCAGTAAAATACAATAAAACACAATAAACTAGAATAAAACACAATATAACTCTACTTCGTGTATTGCTTTCAGATGTTCTTGTCTTGGTCAAACTTTCTTGTTCATGTTCTTGCCTTGCTTATACTCCTTCATCTTCTTGTCTTGCTTATACTCCTCACGCATTAACTTCAAACTTTCTTCAGACAAAATATATTTGACGTGTTCAATGCAAGTCAAATAAGCCCTGTTGTTAATCCGTAACTTAGACTGAGCCATAACTCCTGTCAAGAAAATGTATAAAATTAATACCAACAAGCATTAAAAATTCTAGTTATAATGTGTTATGGGTTGTTATAATCTATTATATCTAGTTATAATGTGTTCTATTCGATTATAATATGTTATAATGAGTTATATTCGATTATAACATATTATAGTTAAACTAGAACACATTATAACTAGATAGAACAGATTATATCTACTCAAAATACATTATAATCATTTCGCCTATAATAATCACTTAGTAGCACACATCAAGATATAATTTGTTAGCACTCAATTAGGACTCATTATAATCACCAAGAACATATTATAATCGAATAGAACATATTATAATCATTATATCACCAAGAACACAAGATATAATCTGTTCGAACATATTATAACCACCAAGAACATATTATAATCAATTAGCACTCATTATAATCGTTCAGACCACATTATAATCATTTAAATCACATTATACTCATTTAGAATAATCATTTAAAACACGTTATAATCAGTTAGAACACATTAAAATCATTTAAAACACATTATACTCATTTAAAACACATTGAAATCAGTTAGAGCACATTAAAATCATTTAAAACACATTATAATATAATTTTAATGTGTTATAATTTGTTATAAACAACATACTACACACCAACAAAAATTATTGTGTTATAAACAACCTAATACATATTAAACAGCACCACATAACAAAATTTATGATTTAAAGTTTAAACTACATTTCATGGGAAAGGTAGCTTTATAACTTGGAATGTTTCAAAAAGCCAAGATTTTGCTCAAAACAAAGCCACCATTTTGCTCAATAAACAACCACGATTTTGTTACAAAAACACTCAAAATTTTGCTAAAAGAAAGCCAACATTTTGCTAAAAACTAAGCCACCATTTTGCTCCAAAACAACCCAATATTTTGCTCAAAACAAAGCCACAGTTTTGCTCCAAAAACCGAAACGATTTTGCTAAAAAAGTAACGATTTTGCTATAAAAAAGTAACGATTTTGCTTTAAAAAAACCCATCATTTTTCTCCATGCATCCTTCATCCTCGAAGCACACGAAAATTACAACAAGAACAACAATAATTAAAGAATCAGCTAGAAAATTACCAAAAACAAACGAAAATTTCAAAGAGAACACTAAATTCAACTAATTTATTTCATTTACTTTCCGAATTTGCTCAAAAGATAACAATTTTGGTTGTGATTTAGAAGAGAACTCCTAGAGAAAACCCAAAGTTTTGTTCCTAGAGAGAAGTGTTGGGTGTTGTGTTTTTTTGGGTGGGATGTAAGAAAGTAGGTGGGATATGAAAAGTTGTAAGATGAATGTGATATATGGGATTTGATGTAATAAAAAAGTGAGATTCAAAAATAGATATTGGTAGATATGGACTAAGGGGTAAAATAGTCAATTCATTCTCCAAGTGTGGTAAACTTCAAATAAAAAAGGAAGTGTCTTCCTTAGCAAATATGATGATTGACTAGTGGTATTCTGCTAATTTTCTCTTCAATTAGTTATATATTTTATGTGTATTGCCTTTTTGTTATTTAAAGGTTTTTTAACAAAAGTTTCAACCTTTTTCAATTTAGTAGAGTTAAATCACGTTTTTCAATGTGGTTGAGTTAAACTCATGTTTTTAATTAATTTTATACTTTATATGTATTGTGTTTATGTTATTTGAAGGTTTTTGAACAAAAGTTTGAATCTTTTTCAAGATTTTTATGAATATGTGGGTAAATTTACACTAAAAACTATACATGTATGTGTAAAGTTTGTTGTTTTGGTACTTTAATGTTATTTTTTGAACAAAAGTTGATTTTTTTTAAGTTGAACACAAAATTTTGAGTTTAAATGAACAAGTAAAATCCGAGAGGATTAGAACTATTGTAAATACTGAGAAAGCAGAAACCAAATTGGGACCGGCTCTAGAAATATGGTCTTGTCAGATAGTGATATTTTGTGGGGTATATATAATTCCAAGGCCCTACTTTCCAAGGCCCCAACCGAACCAGTGAATTCAAGGTTGGAATGAATATCCAACCTTAGATTCACTGGTTCGCTATATAATAATGAAAAATTGAATTGTTGTTTAGAACCGAACCAATGAATATGAGGTTGAGTATTCCTTCCAACATTGAATTCACTGGTTCGGTTGGGGCCTTGGAAAGTAGGGACTTGGAATTAGTTTTTACCTATTTTGTGCATACAAACCTGAAGTATTTTATTTTTCATTCAATCCCCAAAATGTATTATGCTCCTTAGCAGTTAGCACAGGTGGCTGAATACTTCCATCGTAGTGTATGCCACTTTTCTTCTCTTAGAAAAATTATTGCATTATTGGACGTGAGCTTGTGGTTTCATACAAGTAATATAATAAATCTTCTCTCCAGAGCCTGGATTTCAATTTTTATGGTTCTATACACTTTGTGTCCAATTTGTTGTGGACTTAAAGCGATTACAACGTAATATAATAAATTATAATAGATTATAATAATCATTTGAGCCTAAAAAACTTGTTCAATGTCATCAATTTTTATTAAGGGTAAAATAGTCATTTCGTCTTAAAATTGTGATATTCTCCAATAAAAAAGGTTTTTGGTTATTTTTATAAATACCATGCGTTGACCATGGTATTTTGCAAAATTTCTCCGCACTTACCCCATGGTAAATTGGACCCCGATCTAGATGAATTAACATGTATATTTCGTATGTTGTCCATTATTAAATGACTATATACCCTTATTGTTACCTTACGAAATATTGGATAAAAATTATGAATTGCTGTCAAAAGGATACCTTCCAGGGAACTAGCATATTGTTCTAACTCGTGAGGACATGGTAGACCATGTGTACGTTTAAAATAACAACCACATAATGATTCTTTCCCATGAACATCGGCTTCATTTCTTTTGACCTATTTGTTTATTAATTTGATAGCTTTATAGGACTCACAAAATGCAATAGTATCAAATAAGGATGATAAACCCGTAAGCTTTTCTTTATCTTGACACCTCGAGGCTGGATTTTATAGCATCGATTTGCAACATCATCACTTTGTCTACCTTATCAAGATTGTATCGAAAGTAGTGTTGTTACTGGGCCGGGAAATCCGGGATCCGGTCCGGAATTTCCGGGCTGTTTACCCGCCCGAATGCTTAACGGTCAGGTCTAGGGAATTTTTTGGACCCGAGACCCATTAAGAACTGGTTCTATAATGCGGTAGTTACCCGATAAGAGGGGTATAAATACCTCCCTTTAGAGTTTGCCTCGGATACTTCAGATATTTTGGTATTTTGGATACTTTGCCTTTGATACTTCGGATATTTTGGATATTTTTATTGGATATTTTAGGAGTATATGCTATTTTTTCTTGTATTTTTTCAACTATCCACTCCTAATCGGGTGGTCCGGGTACCCGCCCGGTAAGGGACGGTCCAGTTCTGGGACCAAATTTATACCCGGTACATTACCGGTCCAGTTCTCTGGTACCCAGTATTCTTATCGGACCGGCTCCCGGGACGCCAAGTATCCGGACCGGTAACAGGACTAATCAAAAGTAGCAACATGCGATTTTACTTCCCGCTTTACTCTCTGGTGTTCTCATTCGACCCTGTTAAACAAGTGTAATCATTGGATATAGATGGATATAACGAGATATTTTATAACTTACTTACAAATATTTTGACTAATAAGAGAAAGATAATTTTATAATTTAGTCGATAAGTTAAACCCAATTTTATAGCCATCGTATGGACAAAATTGACATAGTATCTGGTAATATCATGTTAAAAATATTGAACTCTACATTCAATTTAATTGATTATAGATAAATAAAATCGAAAGATTATAAATCGTTTCTATAATTTGACATATTCAATTCGTATAGTCCTTACATATCAATGAAGGAAAATGATGATGTCATGTAATGTTTTTGTGTATAGTCCACACACGTGGAAGAAAACAACTGAGTAGTTGACAATGTCAATCTCCCTAAACAACATTCATAGTTTCTGATTCGTTGGGTCTACTCAAAAGGTAATTTCAAAAAATTAAAAATTAAAATTCAATATCTTGTTTCTCAAATGCCAAATTGCCAAGTTTGCATTTTTATTGAAAGATTTCGAAATTTAGTTTACAAGCTTTATTGATTGCTATAATATTGAATGTGATTGTTGAGATGAGGGTGCATGCAGTTTTTAGAGGTGTGTGAAATTGTTGAAAATATTCTTGATTTTTAAATCATATTTCGCTTATTGTGATGTTACATAATCAAATTAGGGTCTTAGATATGATGCTGAATTGATGAATTTTTCGTGGAGATTGTGAAAGTAGAGCATTTGGTCTACATTTATGTTGTTGTTTCTGCTTCAACATTGTATGGAGTATATAGGTCATAGGTGTAATTCGATTCCCAATTGTGTCGCCCGGCCCGGCTAGCTACATGTCAGGCATTTGGCTTACATATTTGGTGATATCAGATATGTATCGGTTTTTGAATTGATCGTTAACTCGTTGGACATAGTCGGGAAGAGATTATGTAGCAAGGGGTAAGAGATTGTGTGATAATCTTGATGAATGATGATAACTAATGCCTTACCCGTTATGGGTTGAATCATGGAAATAGTATGATAGAACTATCTACAAACGCTTTGTATTCACCCGAATTAGAAAATTGATTGTTGGTTACTTTTCTTGTAACTAGCCTTATGCTAAACTGCTTAAATTGTCTATTTTACTTGCATCTCTTTATCTGTGGCTGCAACAGAAGTACGACGGTGTGGTATTTATCAGCGGGATGCGTAGCTTTCGTTTTGAGTTAGAAAAAAATTGAATAGATGATATCCAAGCTGATCTCTTATTTTCTCCTCTACAGGTCAAGTAGATTAGAACATGGGCACTAAATCCTGCACATTGCGGGAGTTCTCTAACTAGTTCGACATTATATAAACAACTCATTTTGCAATTGTTTAACAATCTTAGAAGAAAAAATGGTGTGTGTATCACTTTCACTCATCTCCTTCATCATGATCTTCCCACTCTCTCTCTTGCTCCTACTTTTCCTCGTTGTCCGTCCACGCCCAACCCAAATACCAATCAAGAACCGCCATGTGTTCATCACAGGTGGTTCAAGCGGGATAGGCTTGGCATTGGCTCACCAAGCTGCTTTACAAGGTGCACAAGTCTCGATCCTTGCACGAAGTCTCACCAAGCTTGAAGAAGCCAAGCAAGCCATCAAGCTGGCCACTGGCATTGATGTTGCCATATACAGTGCTGATGTCAGAGAGTTTGAAGCTGTTAAGAGTGCCATTGACCAGGCTGGACCTATCGACATTTTAATTTGTAATCAAGGTGTGTTTGTCGCTCATGAGCTCGAGAATAGCTCGCTACAAGAGTTGAAGTTCATGATCGATATTAATTTGATTGGGACATTCCATTTGATCAAAGCTGCTTTGCCGAATATGAAAATTCGGGCAGGCCGTGGACCAGGATCAATTTCAATCATGTCCAGCCAGGCTGGCCAGGTATATATACCTACGCCCATCTCAACTTTCTCTACCTTTATATGTCTTTGAAATATAGTTTTTTTTCCGCTCATTTGTGAATAGAGTTTCTTAGTCACATTACGGATTTATGTTGGAACATACGCCTGGAAATGCTTCCATACCACAAAGAAATCAAGTGTAGACTGTAGACGTATTAGTTTAAGCCGATACACAGTAAACTGAATATATAGAGTATTCTAATCTCCCTGCACTGAATAAATGTAGACATTATAATAAATTAACAGGTAATTCAATAATGCTCTCATACACCGAGATAAGAACTCCATGAGCTGCTGATGTTTTGTCTTATTCCCACTCCCTGTTTGTTTTATTGTATTCACAACTTCAAATTCACAATTTACGTATCATATCTGGTCCTCGGTCTGGTGACCTAAGATTCTGTCGTTTTCGCAAATTATAGTGGTTTTCATCTTGTGATTTGAAGTTATGAATACAATAAAAGAAACAGGGAGTGTATTCACAACTTCAAATTCACAATTTACGTATCATATGTGGTCCTCGGTCCGGTGACCTAAGATTCTGTTGTCTTCGCAAGTTATAGTGGTTTTCATCTAATGATTTTGTTTAGGTTGGTATCTATGGTTATACGGCTTATTCAGCAAGTAAATTTGGACTCCGGGGAATGGCTGAAGCATTGCAGCAAGAGGTTATTGGATATGACATTCATGTATCGCTCATTTTCCCCCCAGATACCGATACTCCTGGACTGATGGAAGGTCTGCTATATTGATTACATGCTTTTTCATGTAGATGTGTTTCAATGGGTGTTAATTTTCAGTAAAATTCCATTATTTATCAATGTAGGTATATATGAATATCGTCACCATGTTCATCCCTTGTCCAACATGTTTCTTCTTCAATTTCTTTTTGTGGATTTACAACTTTAAAAAACTGATCGTATACTTCGTTGCTTTCTGCATGTTTTCATGAATGAATGAATCCTGTGCTTTCAAGTTTCCATGCCTATGTTAAATTGTTGTACGGTGTAACCTAGTCTATGCATACTAGGTGAGAAAAACTATTAGTTCCTGCAAAGTGTATATTACTGAAAAATCAGCTTAGATCAGGAACTTGTATATCTCTTTCATATGAACTTTAAGTTACTGTTACCTGTGCTCTTTCGTTTTCTGAAGAACTACACTACCATTTATTTTTTTGCAGAAAACAAAAGTAAGCCAGAGATCACCAGCAAAATAGCTGCTTCCTCTGGTTCAATGAAAGCTAAAGAAGTTGCCAAAATAGCCTTGACAGGAATTAAATCTGGTAACTTTTTTATTCCATGCAACCTTGAGGGATTTGCCCTCTGCCTAGCGACATCAGGCATGTCGCCTCAGAGGTCAGTGGTAATGGCTCTCGTTGAGGTTATTGGCGCTGGCATAATGCGTATTGCATCTCTTTGTTTCCAATGGAGCTGGTATGTAATCATCGAAAAATGGCATGCGCGAAAGAGGTAGTCTCTAGTAATTGCTTTACACACTCGAAACTAGAAGATAAAATTATTTGTTTATGATATACAAGGCAGGAGTATCCTTGAGTTTTAGGTGCACATTTCCCTCTCCAATGCCTTTGAATTTTGTAGAAGGCTAGAAGCTCTTCAATTTCAAGATTTTTTTTTCTTGTAGTTGGTTCTGATTACACTATGCCAATTAGATTGTTTGGTTTGGGTTCTTTGTCTAAATAACCTACCTCTATTAGTGGAAATGTTTGGTTTAGGTTTCTTTGTCTAAATGAATGATCACAAATTGTGATTGTAACCCTCCAACCAATTCAGTAGATAAAACATTCATCAAGGCTTGCATAACAATTTTCATAACACGAATTTTCACTCTAACCAAAGGTGTCAAGGTACTTGAAAACAATAGTTTCCCAGGATACAGTGACGTACACCAACGATGTCTTAGAAGCACTCTAAACAGTATAAGTAAAGCAAGGCGAAATAGAGAGTTCAAGGATAATGATCAGTTACACCTTTACACCATCATTCAATTATAGAGAATTAAGAGGCATTAACTAACTCTTCGTATTTAATTTTCTCCAAAAGATTATTCTCTAAGCAATTTTAACTCATCAAACAATTTCATCTCCATTGATATCAGATTGATCATTATTCGGGCATTATGAAGATTTGTCCAATAATCCTTCGAAGATTTCAAATTGTCTGATGTTAACAAGAAACAAAAAGCATTTTTATATTCTTGATATTGGATCAAATCTTTTAGCAATTGCTTGATGAACTAACACCGAGGATATAGTTAACTATAAATGATTCATCAGCTAATAATTAATTATTTCTCAATTACTTTTTCAAATAATAAAACCTTTTAAATCATAATTAATTCTTCCTATATTGCTCCTAATAAAAAATATATGAATGCATTATTTATTTGTACAAGAATTGCAGTCGATTTCTTGCTTTGTTGTTTTATTGTATGAGATAAAATTCTCTTGTTACTTCAGCATTTACTGGGATTTATTATGAATGGATGAACTTCGAACAAAAGAATCTGAAAGTATTCCATCATAGAAGAACACTTAGATTTTTTTTTCTTCAAACGATAACATGGGCCGATAACCATGACCTCCATTTTGGAGACATGGGCCGATAACCATCAGGACAAGCCATATGGTTTCATAAAAGAACACTTAGATAGACGGAAAAGAAGTATTTCTAGCCTTATAGGCATCATGATGTGTAAGTTCTCAAAAAAATATTACAACAAGAATTTGCTTGAGATATAGATAGATGATCTATAAGCTAGAAACTATATAAAGAAGCTATACCCAAGATTGCAAAGGGGGCTATATAAAGAAGCAGTTTGACAGTGATCAATGTTGATATTTTCTCCCTCTTTGAATAATGTTTGAGAGGTTCATTTTTTGGCAACTTTGTTGGTTTAGTTGTTTCATCAATTTCTCCAACATAGAATTCATCAAGCATTAATCTTGCACCACTCCCATGCCCTGCATCCTCAAATTCATCACTCGCATCCTTACCTGTATAACTTCGAGCATGAACATCAAGAACGTCCAACTTGAAAACAAGACATCAAATTTGATATCCATTCGAAGTGATACCGAGGCAGTACCTGTTGCGGCCAGCAAGACCTCGTCTCCACCAGGATGCTCACTCAAGAAACTTGTAACATCATATGCCTGTTAGAGTGGGAAGGTAACGTAAGGCTGCAACGAAAAACCGAAAAGAACATTATCAAGATTTATGAAGAAATGATCAAGTACCTTGGCATTAATGATAACCCAACAATCGTTCGAGGTGTTATGTGAGGAAACTTCACTATAACTGATTTTCTGTCCAGCAGCAACCATAATCTTATTAGTTGACTTAGAGAATAATAACTAACACAGGCTTTAATAATTAGCCAGCTTAAAGAAATAAGAGTTAGGTTACATATAATAATTCTTTAGAGCCAATTATTTTGATGTCACATTTTGTAATTACAAAATAGTATTAATAGTACCAAATTGTTGCTAATATATATTGCCAGTCAAGGTATATATTTGTCTGGACCACATTTTGTGTAGACAAAGTATATATTGACTCATCTGCGAAGAAATTCAGTACTAATAATAGAACTCGTAAAAGCGAGCGTTCAAGTGGTACATACAACAAGACATGACTCACAAGTTAGTTACACGGATTCGGGGTCCTTCGGAGCAACGTACTCCAGTCCATGAGTACTCTCGAGGTAAGCAAGGATTGCTAGAGTTTTTTGACAGAATAGCGTCCAAAACCATTTTTATAAAATTTTTTAGCACCCATCACCCTTTTAGTTAATAACTACCACTATGATAGTTATTTTAAAAATATATCAATCCAAAATAAACCAAAAACTACAAACTATAATTTCCAATAATATTGTTTTAACTGAACCTAAATACAATAAAACAACAAACATAAAAAATTAGAAACAACAAACATCAGAAATAGAACAAATCAATATATAATTAAACAAACCAATTTTATTGTCAATAAAGTTTAAATAAATGATAATTTGATGAGATCAAAATGCAAAAAAACCTATATTTATCGCTTTATTGTTAAACTTTATGCTCTATTAATTGGCTTTTTAGGCAGTTGCCCCTGAACTATCTTGATATTTTCTATGTGTTCATGAACTTTTAATCATGTCTATGCCCCGAACCCATTTTTAACATTAAAACATACGTAAATTTATTTAATAAAAGGGAAGAATAGGACAACCGCTTTCTCTCTCTAGAAAATTACGTTTTTTTATACTTTCTTCAAATCTTGTTGATCTGGTCTATACATAAATCACTTTCTCAATCTCAATTTCGTTGTTAGATATAAACACTTTTTCAATATAGAGTTACAATTCTTTTCTTATGGAATCGGAAATTCTGAACAGTTTGCTTGCTTCTTCTCTAACCATGAAAGAGACTACTCCCATTGATCTTTCAAAATCAGATCTAATCGATGGATAAGTAGAGTGTGCCGCCAGTATATATGCAAAGGTACTCTCTCAAAGAGTTGCTTTTATCAGCCTTTAAGGGTTCGGATTGGCTATGTCCCGTGCTTGGAATTGCATCCGTGTTTCTCGTTGCCGGGCATCACTTCTGCAGATTTTCTTCCCCACGGACAGGACAGAGAACGAATTCTTGAACAGGGGCCTTGATGCTTCGACCATAATCTTATTTTAATGCACGATTGGGAAAAAGATCTTGTGCCATGGGAAATTCCCTTCGATACTAGTCCTTTTTGGATACAGGTTCGTGGCCTTCAAGAACAGTTTCTGACTAGGGAAGTGGCTAGTCGCTTAGGCAACAATTTTAGTGGATGTGATCATATTGAACTTCGAATGGATAGACAAGGGAAACGGTTCTTTCGTCTCAAGGCAAAAATCTCAGTTAATGATCCAATCAGACAGTTGGTTCGACTCAAAGTTGGGGATGCTGTTGCACAAGGTTTTCTTACTTACGAAAGATTGCCAAATATGTGTTTCCACTGTGGACGTATGGGACATCTGTGTAAAGACAAATTTTCACAAGTCTAAGAAAATAAATCAAAGACTAGTAAAATAATGCGGTTGCAAATGATCTTTTATTGATGATATGATCGAATGCGATGTGAGCTATACAATCTCTAATATTTCTTTGATTCTCCTACAATATTTGTTGAACTCTTGAATTTGGTGTTTGAAGATTTGAATATAGCTTTGAAGTTCTTGAATTATTGCTTGGGAATTTGCCTCTTGCTTGAATTCTTGAACTTATTGCTTGACGATTTGAATGTTATTGAAGAAGTTCTTGAATTTGTAGAGAATTCCTGTTGTCTGAAGAATTCTCTCTCAATATTCATCTTGAGCTTTTCTGCTTATTCTCTTCCCCTCAAATGATGAGAATGCCTCCTTATATAGGCATTTGAGTAGGCCAAAAGGCTTTAGCCCATTTATAATATAGGTCCGTTGACATGAAAACCTATTGTATTTATCTTATTTATTTATTTAAAGATAAATATTGGGTTTCTATCCAATGTAATTTATATCTCATTTATTTTAATGACAATTACAATTTGATAATAATGTCGTAATAAAGATATTTATTTGATTTGAATAAATAATTAATAATTTGATAATAAGCATTCGAAGAATTTCTTCAACAATATTGAAGATTTCTCTACTAATTCAAGATTTAATTAACAATCTCATTTGCCAATGTTCGGCTATCAAACCAGGGGAAAACTTTCGTACCAAAGTTAACTATAGGGTATGGATCAAAGCCCCGATAGAAAAATCATGGGTCGAGTTTAAATTGATCAGCGAGGAAGACAATATGTCAGTTGTTCCTCCATACACGGCTGATGGGAACTAAGATGATGTTGTTCCAAACAATTATGGAAACACTGCAGATCAGCAGTTACAAGGCTCAAAAGTAACCGTCAAACGGTTTCTTCTACATTAGAAAAAAAAATAACTGGCTTAGGCACAATGAATATGGAAGATATTCTACCCCATTCCACCCTACTCCTCGACTTGCATGTCAAGCCGTCTGAGTTCTTCAGTGCAACTCCAAAGTCCAAAGCTAAGAACACTATTTCAATGGAGGATATCGATGTCGTAGAATCAGTATTCACATCCCCAAAGGTGCAAATTTCTCCAACTGGGGACACAAGGCATTCAGCTCTCAAGTTGTTTAACTTTAAGAAGATGGATTAGTTGCTTCTTCTACTCTCTTACCAGCTGTGGAGACTGCTCAGCAGTCCCGTCGATCACCATGTATGCTTTGTTGGAATTGTCGAGGGTTAGGTAATCCTTGGGCCGTTCGTGCTCTAACGAGTTTAGTGAAGTCTAGAAAACCAAATTTGGTTTTTTGATTGAAACTAAACTTTGGTCTAAGAAATGGAATGCTATTCAAAGTAAAATTAGGTTATTTAATCTATTAGGTGTAGATGTTATTAGTAAGAAAGGTGGTCTTGCATTACTTTGGTCTAGGAATAATAATGTATCTGTTAAATCTTATTCGTCTCATCATATTGAGGCTATAATAGATGAAGGTTTTGATTATGTTTGGCGGTTTGTTGGATGCTATGGGCATCATGAAACATCGAAACGTCATTACTCATGGGAATTACTTAGACACATTGACAGTCTCTCCCAATTACCAACGGTGTTTATAGGGGACTTTAATGAGACCCTTGCTAATTTCGAACATAACTCATTTAGACGGTCCAGACCTTTTTTCAAATTAAAAAATTTCGATAGGCTGTTTTGGACTGTAATCTACAGGATCTGGGGTATAAAGGTTACCCATTCACATGGTGTAACAATTTTTTCTCACCCTTTACTACAAGGGCAAGATTGGATCGAGCTTTAGCTCACCCTAATTGGCAAACTCTTTTTTCAGAGGCTGAAGTCCATCATGGATCGACTTTTCATTCTGATCATGTACCACTCTGGTTAAAATTTGGCAAACGTAAAGAGAGATTTCAAAAACCCAAACCTCGGTTTAGGTTTGAAGTCAGTTGGACCTTATATGAAGGTAGCAGAGAAACTGTCTACATTAAATGTGAGGAGATTACAGACAATGACCCTGGTCAAAGGGTGTTTAAGGCTATTCGTAACTGTCGCCTTGGGCTTTTACAGTGGACTAGTTGGACTGCCCTGTCTGGAGACAGGGCCCAAAATAAAAAATTAGGTCACAATGACTAAGTCCATTTAACATTGATCCATGATACTATTAAATGACCAATGTATTAATAGCCCAACTCACAATGACTAAGTCCATCTAACATTGATCCATGATACTATTAAATAACCAATTTATTAATAGTCCAATTCTAACCAGAAACTATGATTCCCTTGATGCCTAATGGAAACTACTACATAAAGTGAATCTTGTTTCAATAAGTTCAATTGATTTCTTGCAAAATTGGTTTTTCCTCTGATGCAATTCTTTTGCGTGTGTGTTTGTATGTTCAGATTTCCAATTGATATTGTTGTTTGTATCATGAAAGAAACTACATATCTATTCTTTCAAATCGTGGTACTGTACAAGCTATTCCAGATTTTGTGCAAATCATATCTTGATCTAGATTTGGTTTACAATTTGGTTCAAGCTTTGCTTACTTCCCCTCTATATATATGGGAGATGGAGTGATTGATAGGCACAAGTAACAACTTTTAAGGCACAATGATCATTGAAGGTAATGATATCTTTAAGTTTATATTTCTAAATTTGTTCTTCACTATTATTTTATAATGGACTATGCTTTTACAATCTTGATTAAATTGTACATTTCAGCTGGGACTTGCTATTTCAAAATCAACTATGTTAGCGGTTACAGCTCGGTAATGTTATTTGTGGTTTTTAATTTGCCCTGATCAAAACTGTCCAATTGGATTATCATGTTTTTGATTTTTTTTTCAGCTATTGCCCGATGAATTTACTGGTGGCTTAAATGAGGAGGGGAATGGTCACATTATTATTTGTTATGGGGGATGGAGAATTCCCGTTAGAGTACGCCGTCGTGTTCTTCGTAAGGGTTGGTGCATTTTCATTCGCAGAGCACGCTTGGTTTCAGGGGCCACTCTTCTTGTGTCACACAGCGTTGGGTTCTTAATATCAATCCTCAAGTTTGTCAGGGGTATGGGTTCGAGTGGAGCATGGCATCTGAGCGCTGCACCGTTTGATGTTGATTCGAAGTTGCTCGAGGAAGAACATGTTCCTGAGGGTTCAATAACTCAAACTGTTCGTACAAGTTACTATCCTCGATATACCTCACTGTTCTTTGCGAGCACAAGCGGTGTATGTGATTTTGGGCACACAAGTCACCAATCTATGGTAAAAGAATTTTATAGTACATTCTTTAATATTTTATTTTATCTATAATAACAATTGCTAACTAATTTAAATTGTAGATTATTCCATGTAACTTGGCACAACACTTTCGGTTGAACATGGGGAATATGGTGAATATTCATAGCGGGGATCGATTGTTCCAGAACGTAGATGTGGAGATGGGGCAATTTACGGGTTTTTGTTGGAGTGCTCTTGTTGAAGCTTGTGACTTTGATATCGGTTTCAGTATTTTCTTCTTCCTCAATGCTGCAGAGGATTTTGAAATGATCGTCATTGGTAGTGGAAATTTGGAAGTCGTGTATGATTGGTCCCGTATATACTATAGGGTGATCTAAAACGGCAAGATTGTCTCTTTTGCTATGTTGTGCTGCTTTTGAAGTTCTTTGTCGCACAATCGGATTTATTTCAAGCATTCCAGTCTTTTATCTTGATTGTTATCTAGTTTATTTAGCTATCTATAAGTTGTATTTCTTTCTTGTTGCATCAGTTATGTAGTTCTCAAGTTGAAAGTAACTGATGTATTTCATCGAAGTTGAACACTTCTGTGTATTCGGATTGTCAATATTATGATTGAACTTTTGTAGTAACTGATTTTGTGATATCAAGTTTGTTCTCCCTGTTTTTTTGAGGCACCCCGAAGACATCACTCTCTAAATGCATATCAAAACTCTTCTCCAATTTCCTCACAAACTTACTTGTAACTCATCCGTTTCATAATGTTGTTGCATTCAAACCTAAAACTAAAGCTACAAGAACTATCATCCAAGTTGGTTCTTATCTGCAACAAGAACAATGAAGCTATATAGAGAGAATATATAAGATGATAGTATATGGCTTTTGAATTGTCAAGAAACTCTATCAGTTATCTAGTTTTGTAGTCGAACTCAACTGATGTATACCTTCCAAGTTGAAGGCTTTTGTGTATCGAGAATACAGTTATCTATAAACAAATTAGATGTTATTTTGTGAATTAGAATTTATTTTGTGAATCTCTAGTTAATATAATTATTTTATTTAATGTATAATATTCACAATAACAAGTGCCTAACATGTATAAAAAATATTGATCTTCATTTTATGAAAAATGGCTTTGAAAATATTTTATGTTATGTTGTACATTAAAATTAATTAATTTAAAAAATAGTATGAGTTACAAATATTAAATTTATTTTAATTAATTAATAAAAAATCTTACCATATATAATATGGAAAGTGATAAATTAGAAATTAAAGAATATGAAGTCCTATATTTTTAATAACTACTCTCATGAAGCCTTATATGAAGCTCTATATAAGAAGTGATCTCAATTCTTCAAGTCTATGTTTGGATATTTGGTCCAGCGAAATCTAGGTCCAATTTGTCAGCCCAACTCCAATGTTTTGTATTATCGAACTACAATTATAAGGTATTGAATTTCTTCTTCATTGTTGCACGTTTCCTCACTGGTGATTTCAGAGACCAAGTCACTCCTATTGGACAAACGAAAATCGAGTACCTGCATGAATTTATTTGAATTGACATTTCCATATCTCAAGGGATATGATATGGAGTGCATTGTTGAATTTAGGGGCCACAGATGCACCCTGAAGCTAAGGAATTTGGCTATAAAAGGAGGCTTTTGTAGATTGAATTACATCTCACAAAAACAACAATAATCAAAGTCTTTGTCTGAAAATGTTGCCTGGTAAGTTTGACAATTTTTTTGTATTCTAAGTTACGATTTTATATCAGTGCTGAGTGTGATTTAATTTTGTATTGATTGTTTGAAATTGGATGGAGGAATTTGCTATTTCGTACTGGACTATGTGTTTGCATTCGAAACAGTAGTGATGGAACCTGACTTTTTTCTTTAAATATTTGAAATTGAAGTTTCTGATTATTTTTGTTGTTTCATATGTTTAGAAACTTCCTGAAGCATTTACTGAGGGTTTGAATAATGAAGGGGATGGGTGTGTGGTCATCCGCTATGGAGGGTGGAAGATTCCTATAGTCGTTCGTAAGCGCGTGCTCAGTTCAGGGTGGCATACATTCATCAATCGTGCCAAGGTGGTGTCAGGGACCATACTCCTAGCTGCACACAGCATTTGGTCGGAATATCTGGATACTAAAATTCAAAAAGGGCATGGGAAAGATGTCTGTATGGGATTTGAATTCTGCTGCTTTTGATGTTCAATCTGGATGCAAAGGTTAAATCTATGTTAGAATGGTCTTTAATGAGGTAATATAAAAATGGTTGCTGAGTACCTGGCATCGACTATTTTGAAAGTCTGCACACTCCCTTCACCATATTTAGTTTTCACTGCTTTTGTATCTTCAAATTTGATGAAAACAGCCATAATATCTAAAATAAAGTTTTCATAAGATATTGAGTTATAAATTATGATGTATGTGGTTGGATGGAAATATATCAGATACATGAGTGTATACAGTCAAGGGAAGGAAGTTTTGTACAATAAACCAACCAATTATTGCTTCCGCATCACCCATTGTATCAGAAATTAAACTCAATGGTGTAAGGCCATCAAGGAAGTAGTGCAGGTTTGGCTCTTCATTACGATGAGGACGAATCAAAGTTCTTCGCTGTAAAACTCAATGGACTGGATGCCCGTGCATATTGTATGGACCTCTTTGAGATTGAACAATGGCATTAGATATGCTGTAGACTCCATGTAATCTCAATGTCTTGGTAAATAAATCGATGGTTGGTCCATATACAATAGCAGGGATTGTATTGCCCTGTGACATAATAGTAAGGAAAACATTCAACAACAAAACACGAGGGTGTGCTATAAGTAATACATGACAGAAGTGTAGTTTACTACCTCGGAGTCGGTGAACATGTAACGTTTATAGAGTGTACCGCGTGCGTGGCCAACAAGAGTGGGCATTTCTTTTGTTATTGTTATCTTGGTGGTCCAGTGTTCCATTCCTTGCTTCACTTCTGGAATTAATACTATATTTTCTATCATTCTGCCGAGATGTGTAGACCTGTTAAAGCACACAACAGTCAATCAGGAAGACATCACCCATTCGTCATATTGATGATAAACTTAAAGAAAAATGCAGATCAAATGAAATTAACAAGCATCTCTACCACAGTCCAACAAAGGTAACAAGGCTATATATTGGAAATATTTGCATATGTAAGATAAGAATAGAACTAATTCTCATATTTGGATTGACAACTTAACAAACAAGATCTGTATATAACATATTATTAACAATATACAACCTAAGAAAAGCCCACACAATCAACACAAATTTGCATTCAGAATCTAAAAAAGAAGTCAAATACATTTAACAAATGGATGTCGAGCTTAACTTAAGATTACACTTTTGAGCATTTCCAATTCCAAAAGTGGCCATTAATGATCTGCAGCTTAATCGCCGCATAAGTAGATGATTCAAGTCTTATATATATGGTATATAATAAAAGAGATATATCATATAAAGATAGTTGAAGGCAAAGGTTCTACAGGGTGCTTCACAAAAGTATTTATAATACTCAAAAGAGTCCAAAAAAATGTGTGCAAATGGCAGATCAAGATATGTCTGTCCTTGCTTGTGCAAGGACTTCTTTATAGACCACATTTGCCATATAACGTGTGCCCTCATCATTACAGGTTGGAGGTAGAATCAGAACTTTGACATTTCTTCCATTACGAGCCCTAGATAGTGCCACATAGAGTTGACCATGTGTGAACACAGATTGTTTAAGATATAAGCCTACATAATCTAGGGTCTGGCCTTGCGCTTTGTTTATTGTCATGGCGAAACACAAGCGTAGAGGTATCTTCCTGCGGACAAAGGGTATAAGATACTTGTTGTCTCCAGGGCTCGGTTCTAAAGGAATGCGCGGAATCCATACTTGTTTTCCAGTAAATTGGCCTGATACAATGACCGCACCAACAACATTAGGTCTAAGCACCTTACAGATCAGCCTTGTTCCATTACACAAGCCCTCAATTGGATTGATGTTACGTAGTAACACAACTGGACTATTAATCTTTAGAATCAAACGGTGTTGAGGGAGACCCCTTGGCTCTAGGCTGTTCAAATAGTCGAGGTAATCTCCTTGATCACCCGCATGCTTAGCCTGATCATCGCTTACATACACAACAGCCTCACCTTCCATTCTATCAATCAACATTGAGTTTATATCATTTACAAACTCATTTTTTGGAGAAAGGATAGCGCGTTTCATCATGGTGAAAGGACTCCTTGCAAACAAATCCAAAGATGGATAAACATGAGATATTAACATCTCAAGAGACTCATCATGCGTGGTGTATGGCACAACCATTGGTATGGGTAATTGAACTTGCCCAACATCATTTGTTGGTACCTCGCCATTGCCAACATCCATCAAGAATTCCATGAATCCTGGATCCTCACGAGCACGCATATTAATAGTTAAGCATATCTTTGTCAAATGGACCCAAAGGTCAGAACTAACCATGTTAGCACCGATCTGTTGTAATCGACTACCGCCTCACACAACAGGTAATACTTGCCTGAAATCTCCTCCAAAGACAACAAGTTTACCCCCAAATAATCTCTTATTCTTGCACAAATCTTGCAGCAGTTTGTCTAGCGCTTCAATTGCAGCCTTATTTGCCATGGGAGCCTCGTCCCAAATGATAATTCTAGACTTTTTAATGAGATAAGCATCTCCACTTTGATAAGCAACTTGATAGCTGACACCAGAACCAACATCGATAGGAATTTTGAACCTAGAATGAGCTGTACGCCCCCCTATAAAACATGACGAAGCAATTCCAGATGAGGCTACAACCAGTGCAATAAAATCTTTTGATCTTACATGTGCAAGTAAGACTTTATACAGAAATGTTTTTCCAGTACCCCCGGTCCATCGATAAAAATGCACCACCTTCATCAGTCATTGCCTTATCGAATATAGTTTGAAATGCTAAACGTTGCTCTTGATTTAACTGATGAAGAGCATCCAAATCTTCAATTGGAACAGGGAGGCTAAGTTCTGCAGATATCTCCCTTGTGAGTTCTTCATTTTCAGTAGACTCAAATGCAAAAGACACGATATGGTAATCATCGACATACTTTCCAAGTCATTTTAAGGTATCATTTATTCCCAACAACACACAATGCAAGACTTCACTCTCTTTCATATGCCGATCTCCATTTGCCCTCACAAAATCATCAGACATAGAATCATAGAACTTACTAAACAAATCAGCAGGTTTTGATGGCTTGCAATAAAAACAATAAAGTAGCAAACAACATCCGCAGAGATGGTTCCATCTGACTTATCGATGCTTCCTCCATACACTTCTCAATGTCATCATCTCGATGCAGCAAACCACGCTTATAAGCTGCTTCTTGATAGGTTTCACAAATAACCCCATCAACAGTGAACAAGTCCGTGAAAGACGTGGGGCAACATACGTTTAGAAGCAACACACGGAGGTAATACCGTTCATCCTCACATGGATTGACTGTACATAACCTACCGATGACGACACCTCTTTTTCGCCTCGTCCATACTCGCTTCATTGAATCCCACACATAATACATTGGAAACCTTTTGTACACACAATTCAATCGGCGTGCCTCTGGGTCTGTTAAATTCATCAAGAAAAATTCAGTAAGCATACTTCGTTTCAACCTTTCTTCTTTCATGATACTTTCCAAATCATCATCATCTTGAAATCGAACGGTCTGGAAATCTGGTAAATGCACATGAAGCTGCAAAACTGATGGTACATTGCACTCAACGTTAGACCATATATCCTCCATACGGCCTCCGGAGGCGAGACCCATCTAGCGTTGCCAAAGTTGTCGATTTCATTTACATTTTTCCCCCCCCCCTCTCTCTGGACTAATTTGGAAAGAAATTATCTCATGCCCTTTATGGATATACTTATATAAATACTTCACAACCCTTATATCACAACATATTTCAATATTGAAGTGACACCCGAACTCCGCCAATAGTTTAAGATTATAAGGCACAACCCAACGATTGTCAAGGGTCTTACCCCTCACTACTGCAGAACGGCCATCATCCCTCCTCCTATACACAGGATAAGATCTTTTTCCATGCATCGTATGGTCGACAAACTGTTTCGGATATCTATTCTTACATTTTCCATCTCGCATACATGCATTTTCTTCATTTAGATTATCACATGGGCCATGCATCATGTGCTTAACAACAAGTCCATACAAATATGGATCAGATTCTTTGTCAGGCAGTTTGGCACTCACGAATTGATCATAAGCTTCTGGGGTAAGTAATTTGGAACAAGGTTTTAGTATGACCAAAAAGTGAGCATGCGGCAACCCTTTCTTCTGAAATTCCACAACGTGCAAAATAGACGCAAACTCTCCAAATATCTTATCTTTCATTACGCGATCTTGAAGAATGCTAAGTTTTGCCTTGAACACACGCACAACAAGATTCGGTCTATTCTGCACCTCTTCTCCAGGAGCTAAACATTCCTTTACTTCTGGCCAGTTCGAATTACATGTAACGGTGAAAAACAAATCTGGCCTGCCAAACTCCTGTACGAGCGACATCGAGTCCAAATAACGATGTCGCATGTCTCGAGGCCCACCAATAAATGTATGTGGAAGATAAACACGCTTACCAACCTCTCCAACCTTTTCAATTCCTGAAATAACACTATCTGCCACACCCTTGTAGCAGTCAACTCGCATTTTGTCTTGATTATTCTCAAAATAGGCCAACCTTATCGCCTCAATCTTAATGTACATATCAACCACAAATTGTTGTAATAGTCGACCAAAGCGCAACAGGAATGACTTATCTTTAGGACGTTGTTGCAGCTTATATGGGTAGTATTGCCTACAACTCACAGTTGGCCTCTTATTTGTGCGAAGAAAGGCCGTACTAATACCAACAGATGCCTGCCGTAACGTTTCTTGGAAACATTGTGAGCTGCCAACAAAAAAAAAGTTTATAAAAGATAGGTCGAAACATAAATGAAAACATAATTTAAATCCCATTAAATATAAATGCATATATATATACGAAAAGAAAAGAAAGAAATGTATCATGAGGAGTGCGATGATTTTCCAAACTGACCTATAATCTCCCCATCAACCATAGCATCGAATGAAGACATTTCAGCAGGATCAGGTGGGAAATAGGAAGAGTCAATATCGTGACATTCTTCGATCGCGACTGATCCCACAGTGGGGATATTGCCATACCAGCCCGGTTCACCAGATGGAAACATTATGACGTATTGAAGCGGGTCATAGCATGAAAAGTAATATTGAATATAGTGACTATGACCGGATCTCGCATAGACACGTATGTCACGTTCAATAGAAGCTGCACTTGAACCACTATCATTCTCAATCCAAATGCCAGCAACTTCGTTAGAAGATGGAACATTATACACACGTTGGTCAAGCTTAGAATCTGACTTGATGACTATGCAATATTGATCAAGGTATTCAAATGTAGACAGGTGCTTTAAGAAAATAGAATATGGGTTCGGCTCCATAACTCTGACAAGACCAACAACAGTTTCCTCCCTCAGGCGAGGTAATGTTGATGTTCGAGAAGCTACTTGTTCAGCCGGGTCATAGAAATAAAACTGCAGACCAACCATGGTAGCTGATGAATCACTCGGTAACAGGTCATTTAGGAAATGGTGAACCTGCCCCTGTGCACGGACTCTATAAATGCCACGATTACGCTTCTCAAAGCGCTCATCACAATGGATACTCATAGTGCTGAATGCAAAATGATTATTGTAGGTGCGTATAAGAATATGGAAATCCTTTGACGACTCATCATTTGCCGTAAGAAGCTTAACCAAATAGTCCGGCAACACTGTGCTTGTTAGCGAAACCTGCCAGAGGAACAACAAAAATTTGCGGTCTCTCTATAAAATTTGTAGGCTCCACAATAGCGACAGCTAGGGACACGGGGCAAGATCAGCATACGATCATCAAGGTTTGCCGAACTACCACTTGCCGCACTCAAATCACCTGTACCAAAAAAGAATGATGTCAGTAGACGAATAGATCAAAAAGAAGAGACCTAGGATAATAAAATAAAACGAATAATGATGATGCACACACAGGCACCCAGCTTTTTATGTTTAAAATATTTCGATGACCGAAAGAAGATGGTAGGATTAACATACCAGAGGACATCGGAAGCACAGACGAAACAACATCGGTTGTGTTTCCATCAGATAACAACTTCTTCTTTTCTGAAAACGGAATGGAAACCAGTATGGAAAATAGGAGTCAAAAAGGTTCCAGAAAGCTTTCAAATAGATACCCAAATCCCACAAGCTCACCAGCATATCAAGGATTAGCAGTGAACTTCTATCAAAGGCTGTTTACATCTCAAAGTGATGGCTTAAATCCCACCATAGGGCATTGGTGGGATTTAAGCACACAATCTATCTCACCAGCCCATAGAGATGTCACCGTCTCATTTGAAGATGTCAAAAACGCGGTTTTCTTTATGAAAGGTAATAAATCCCAGGTCCAAATGGAATGTCGGCTTTGTTTTTTCAGAATAATTGGGATACTGTCGGGAAGGATGTATGTGAAATGACCATTAATTTTATTAATCATGGTATTTTACTTAAGAATGCTGTTAGTGCATATGGCTTTGAAGAATTGGAAGATGTTTTTCGGACAAAACAAGTGGTACAACAACGAGCATAACATATGGATATAAAGGAATGCAAGTTCTACAACGTGAGAAGATAATGTCTTGATGAAGATAGCAAGAGGATGTCAATAGAGAATGTTCTAGATTGCTAGGGTTTTCCTAAGGTCAAAGAACTATATCAAAGTCGGATTCTACAACAAAGATAGAGTCTTACTCGGACTAGGAAAACAAACATCAAGATAAAGGAGGTCCCATGTTTTAAGGCTACACTTCGTGTAGGATTAGGATCTCTACCTAGCTCTATAAATAGGTGTTCAAGGATCAAAATTCTCACCGATCTTTTAATACAAGCATCAAGTATTTATTAGATTGAGTTTTATAGAGAGCTAGGTTAGTGTGTCTTGAAGTTGTTTGTTTGTTCTTCAAGATTGAGTGTACTGTTAATGTGTCGCCTGTGATACATTAACTATGAGGTTTAGTATTTCGTTTAAACATTCGAATTCATAAACAAGTTGATCACGGGTGTGTGATAACTTGATAGTGTGTAGTAGGAAACCTATAGAAGAATATAGTTAGGGCGGAGCGTATGCGGGCATACTTGTAAGTCCCAACTTGTAATCGTTTCATTCTATAGTGGATTGTTTCCTTGGGTTGGCTGCCCCCCAGACGTAGGTGTCGTTGTGACACTGAACTGGGTTACCATCCGCTGTGTTCAGTCTCTTATTCTTGTTTTACTTTAAAGTGTCTTTAAGTGTCTTTAACAGCTGGTCTACCAACAGTCATTGGTGAGGTATCCGCAATTTCAATTGGTATCAGAGCGTAGGCACTCGATATACAGAGTGATTAACTCACAATGACTAACTCTGGAACGTCTCTACGACCCCCAGACCTTAATGGCAATAATTATCCTTATTGGAAGAAGAAGATGGCCATATATCTCAAATCCTTTGACAAACTTACCTGGAGATCTGTGATCAAGGGCTGGAGTCCTCCCATGATCAATGTTGGTGGTCAAGAAGAAGAAAAGGATGAAGATCTATGGACTGATGTTGAATCAGATGCAGCATTAGCAAATAATAAAGCCATGAATGCAATCTTCTCGTGTGTTGATGAGAATGTGTTTCGACTCATCATGTTGGAAACAATAGCAAAGAATGCCTGGACAATTCTACAAAACACTTACGAAGGCACCACACAAGTTAAGATTGCTCGCATCCAACAATTGACTACCATCTGGGAAAACATGAAGATGAAAGAGGAGGAGTCAATAAAAGATTATGGTTTCAGAATACAGGAGGTTGTCACTGAATGTGCTACCTTGGGAGAACCAATGAGCAATGAAAAGGTGGTCAGAAAAATCTTGCGAACATTAAACTCAAGATTTGCGAACAAGGCTATAGCAATCACTGAAGCCCAAGATCTTACCACTTATCGCTTTGATGTGCTCATTGGAAATCTGGGAACTTTCGAAAAGGACTTCAATCAAGAAGTTGAGGGAGTACCCAAGGAGAACATAGCTCTAAAAACTGAGAGCAATGAGGATAAAAATACAGAGATTACTGAAACTCTGAGTCTTCTGGTTAAGAACTTCAACAAAACCTTAAGAAGACTGAACAAGAAACCTGCCAGCGAAGGTGATGATACCGGAAGTAGAGACAAACGATATGACAACTCTGTCAGAACTGGTGAAGAAAGATACCAACGAGGAGGAAACACACTCGCACGTAACAAAGGAAAAGGAATACATTGTAGAGAATGTGAAGGTTTTGGACATATTCAAGCAGAATGTCCCACTTACAAGAAAAGGCAGTCCAAAAACTACAACAGTACGCTATCTGATGACTCTGAGGACGAGGAAGAAGATAGAATTGCCTTCATTGCTACCAACAATATAACTAATGATGAAGGGAATCACAGTGATGAGGAAGGTGAGATTACCAAAGAAGAACTAGCTGAGGACTATGAAAAACTCTATCATAGTTGGAATGATCTCACTAAAGCATACTCCCAAACCAAAGAAGAAAAGGAGAAATTGGTTATAGCAAACCAAGAACTTACTGTCGAAAACAGAGTACTAAAAGAGAAAGTTATGGAAACTGAAACAAAACTTCAAACATTGGAAAAGGGTGTAAAAATGATGAATAGTGGAACCAGCATGCTAGAAGAAGTACTCGAAATAGGGAGATCTCCAAAGGATAAAAGTGGGATTGGCATGCACACCTCATCAAAACCACAGGAACACCAAAAAACTAAGAAATACAAATGGAGGTGTTACTACTGCGGAAAAAGGGGACACATAGCACCATATTGTTATAAGTTGTATGGAAAAGGAAGAAACAGATACATGACAAAACAAATATGGGTGCCTAAGACCGAGACTGTCTGCCATGTTGTTGTAACATCTTTCAAAGCAACAGCATATGAAAGTTGGTACTTTGACAGTGGATGTTCACGACACATGACTGGAAATCAAGCTTACTTATCAAAAATAAGGTCGGTAAAAACAGCTCATGTAACATTCGGTGGAGGAGCAAAAGGTACTATCACGGGAAAAGGACAACTGAATGTTCCTGGATTACCTACTCTAGAAAATGTGTTGCTAGTAGAAGGCCTTACTGCCAACCTAATCAGTATAAGTCAGCTATGTGATGAAGGGATGAACGTGAAATTCTCAAAGGAAGAATGTCAGGTATACAATCCACACAATCAGCTTTTGATGAAAGGAACACGATCAATGGATAATTGCTACCTATGAACCCCTCATCGTGCCCTAAGTTGTCATACCAATAATGAAGCACAACTTTGGCATCAAAGACTAGGCCACACGCACTATAGAAACCTACAACATTTGATGCACAAAGGAGTAGTCAAGGGACTCCCGAAACTGGTCATACATGAGACACAATGTGGGGATTGCGTAATAGGCAAACAAATCAAGTCACCACACCATGGAATTCAACAAATTGTGTCCAATCGAATTTTGGAGTTAATTCACATGGATCTCATGGGACCAATGCAAGTAGAAAGCCTCGGAGGAAAAAGGTATGCTTATGTGCTTGTTGATGACTATTCACGATATACATGGATAGAATTCATAAGGGAAAAATCCAAATGCTTCGAAGTATTTCAAAAATTGGTGACACAACTACAAAATGAAAAGGAACTTAAGCTGATTAGTATACGAAGTGACCATGGAAGAGAATTTGAAAATGTGAACTTCTATGATTTTTGCACATCTCAAGGCATCAAACATGAGTTCTCTGCTCCCATTACTCCACAACAAAATGGAGTTGTTGAGAGAAAGAACAGAACATTGCAAGAGATGGCTCGTGTTATGATACATGCCAAACATATACCACTTAAGTTTTGGGCAGAAGCACTCAACACAGCATGTCATATACACAATCGAGTCACTCTCAGGCCAGAATCTACTCAAACTCTATATGAAATATGGAGGGGGAGAAAACCGAATGTACAATATTTTCATGTGTTTGGAAGCAAGTGTTACATCCTGGCTGATCGCACTCCTAGACAAAAGTTTGATGTTAAAGGAGACGAAGGAATATTTGTAGGCTATTCAAAGAATAGCAGAGCACTAAGGGTATTCAACAAAAGAACAAATTCCATAATGGAATCTATTAATGTTAAGGTACTAGATGAAGAACCTGAAATACCCCTCCTGGACGATCCTATTGATAATATTCCAGCTGTCAGCGACAAGGAGACTACCAAAGATGGACAAAGTAACAAAGAGCCAGATGTTGCATTAGACCAACCAGCTGAGGTAGAGCCATCATCACACATTCAGAAAAATCATCCAAAGGACTCCATCATTGGCAGACTAGAGGATGGCATGAATACTCGCAAAAGAGACAAAGTCGACTATCGAAAGCTTGCTGGAATGCTAGGAGAAACTTGCTTCATATCCAAAAGTGAGCCTCAAAATGTGAAGACTGCCCTTTGTGATGAATATTGGATTAATGCCATGCAGGAAGAACTGGCCCAATTTGAACGACATAATGTTTGGGAATTAGTTCCACGACCCGCAAACCAAAATGTCATCGGAACGAAGTGGATATATAAAAATAAAACTGATGAAGCAGGGAATGTAATTCGAAACAAGGCCAGACTAGTGGCTCAAGGATACACTCAAGTTGAAGGCGTAGACTATGAAGAGACCTTCGCCCCTGTAGCCAGATTGGAAGCAGTACGACTTCTCCTGGCCGTAGCTTGCCACCTAAAATTTAAGCTATATCAAATGGATGTCAAAACTGCATTCTTGAATGGAGTAGTACAGGAGGAAGTTTACGTAGAACAACCAAAGGGGTTCGAATGCCCAGTAAATCCTGGACATGTATACAAGTTACGAAAGGCACTCTATGGACTAAAACAAGCTCCAAGAGCATGGTATGAACGCTTAACTGAATATCTCAATAAGCAAGGATACAGCAGGGGAGGTTCAGATAACACACTATTCATAAGTAAAGAAAAAGGAAAATTTATGGTAGCCCAAATATATGTTGATGACATAGTGTTTGGAGGAGTGTGTGACAGACTGGTGCAACAGTTTGTTAAGCAAATGGAAGCTGAATTTGAGATGAGCATGATTGGAGAACTCAAGTACTTTCTAGGATTTCAAATCACCCAACAATCCGAAGGGATATTCATCAATCAAGAAAAATATGCTAAGAATCTAGTCAAGAAGTTTGGACTCGAAAACTCCAAGGAAAAAAGGTCCCCCATAGCTATCCATGTAAAGGTAACCAAAGATGAAAAAGTCAAAGAAGTCGATACAAGCCTATATAGGAGTATGATTGGAAGCTTGCTCTACTTGACTGCCAGCCGACCAGATATTACCTACTCAGTTGGAGTTTGTGCTAGATATCAAGCTAATCCCAAAGAAAGTCATTTAAGCTTGGTAAAAAGGATTATCAAATACATAAATGGAACAAGAAATTATGGATTGTACTATACAAAGGATACTGGAGCAAGCCTGGTTGGATATTGTGATGCGGATTGGGCTGGAAATGCCGAAGATAGAAAAAGTACTTCTGGAGGATGTTTCTTTCTTGGAAACAATCTAGTATCCTGGTTTAGTAAGAAACAGAATTCAGTATCTCTCTCAACTGCTGAAGCTGAATATATAGCTGCTGGAAGTGGGTGTACCCAGCTCCTTTGGATGAAGCAAATGCTTGAGGAATATGGTGTCAAACAAACTGTTATGACATTGCACTGTGACAACATGAGTGCCATAAATATATCCAAGAATCCAGTACAACATAGTCGTACTAAACACATTGACATTAGACACCACTTCATCAGAGAATTGGTAGAAGACAAGATAGTTATTCTGGAACATGTGCCGACAGACAAGCAGCTTGCAGATATCTTCACCAAAGGATTGGATGTAAAGAAATTTGAACCGCTAAGGACAGCCCTTGGGCT
Source organism: Echium plantagineum (assembly GCA_003412495.2). Lineage (NCBI taxonomy): Eukaryota > Viridiplantae > Streptophyta > Magnoliopsida > Boraginales > Boraginaceae > Echium > Echium plantagineum. The sequence goes on along the minus strand of CM016566.1, from coordinate 29,733,936 downwards.
GTGTGTTGTTGAACAGTAACAACAATCAAATTGTTGTAACATCAAGATGCTCGGGTGTTACATCAAGAAAAGAAGAGGGGCACGTTGGTAAAATTGAAAAAAAAAAAAAAAAAAAAACAAAAAAAAAAAAAAAACAAACAAAACAAAAAAAAGGAAAAGAAAAAAAAAAAAAAAAGGACAAAGAAAAAAAAAAAAAACAAAAAAAAAAAAAAAAACAATAAGTATACAATCGTGGGTCAATTTCGTATGGAATGTTCACACGTGGAAGACCCCCATACAAAAACCCACTCAAATAGTGTGTCGTTCACAATTCTCCTTCTTCCACAACTGAACAGTTGCTCTCTCCCGCCTTACCAAGAAATCAAGACGACCCTTCCTTTCTTTTCACAACCAATAATCAACATGTCTCAGCCATCCGACTCCACAATGAGCACAAACGACAACACTAGCCCGACAAAGGTCATTCCGCTGCACGAAGTCTCTAATCACGACGACCAGTTCGAAGAAGCTAGGGTTGTAAGTGAAGGCGAAGTTCTCCTACTTACATGGACAGATGAAGGTCAACAATCATCAGGTAACACCATTTCCCCTGAAAATTTGGACATTATCAGTATTAGTCCTAGGGAAGAGTCCATAGATAATAACTGGGATTTGGTAGTTTTTTCTGAGAAAGAGGAGTGTTATGAAAAATCTGTAGACGAGATGCCTGATATTAACGATTGTTCACAAGAAATACCCGATGAGGTTAACCTAGGAGATGTTCTGGGTAATCTGAAGTCTAGGACTAGTAAACTGAGAAAGAAGAAGGTGTTAGTTAAGAATGGAAAACCAACCAGGGCTGTGGAAAAAGAGCCCCCTAGGAAGGAGAATGATGAGACGGATGTTGAAATTGTTGGCTCATCAAAAGGAGTCAGGAAAATCAGGACTAGGGCAAGTATGGCTGCCCAGGGAATATCCATTGATGAAGAACTTAGAAAAATCAAGAAAAGGTCGAGGGAGTTTAAGGAAAGCTTGAATAGGGCTGAGAAGGCTGTGATGAGCAAAAAGAGGAAGAGTGTAACTTCTGACAGAGATAGGTCAGGAAGAAAGGACAAGGCTGGGAGAAAGTTGCTTGACTCTGACTCTGATAGTGATAACCCATCTGTTGAACCAGTCAGAAGCTCAGAATTCAGGGGGAGAATCAAGAAAAGGAGAGTGGCTGAGGTAGGAGAAGCACCTTTTGAGGGTGTGGAGTTTGATTCTGCTGAGCAAAGGAATAGATGGAAATTTGTGTGTGCCAGGACTGTTTGGCCTGAAAAACATGTAGGAGATGCTATTCTGAACAACAGTACCTACCTTGAGGTACTTGAACAGGCTGGGATGCTGCCTTTACTGGAGAGAAGAAGACATTGGGTAAGATTGGTCAAAGAGTTCATATGTGCTCTTCCAACTGAGATCAACAATCCTATTCACCCACAATATCAGATAGTGAACTTAAGGGGATATGTGTTCCAGTTTAGTCCTGCTGTTATAAACAAGTTTCTGGGTAAGGCAAATGAGGGAGAAACTGGGCAGTTTCTCAGGTTGGATGATGTGATTGAAGAACTTACAGCTGGTGAGTTGAGTAAGTGGCCATCCAAAGGGATTCAGCTTCAATCCTCTGCACTCAGCCTAAAGTATTCTATTCTGCATAAGGCTGCCCTGTCCTGCATAGTGCCTACCTCTAACAGCACTAATGTAAGTGAACCCATGGGTAAAATGTTATATGTGATGGGCACTGGGGTTCTTGATATGGGACAAGTGATATTCCAGCAGATTATTGATCACGCTCAGTCGTATGCTAAGCAGAAGCCTCTGAGGTTTGTCAACTTAATCAGTGGAATACTACTTGAACAGCATCCTGAGGTTTTGGATGAGGCTGATGGTCCAGGAACTGAGTCCAAGCCACTAATGATTACTGACAAGTTGATGTTTACTCACAAGGTGGACATCAAAATCAAGAAGGCTGAGCAAACATCTTCCAAGATCAGTTCTGCAGATCCCACTACCCAGATTCTCTTAGCTGTATATGAAGCTGAAAGGCACAGGCTGACAGAAGAGATAAGAGCCAAGAGGCAGCAACTGGCAAGTGTGGAGCTAAAGATCCGAGAGCTGAAGAATGCAGAGGACACACCACTAAGCAGCAGCCAGGCAGCCACCCAGGGGGAGCAAGATTCAGAAGACTAAAAGACTCTTTTATGAATGTTATTTCTAACAAATAGGGGGAGTATTTGGATATTTTGGTGGTTTGGTATTTGTGTATGGTTTTTAAACAATTAACTGTGTTTTGTGTGTTTTGTGCCCACTGCTTATGACAGTTGGGTTGACAATGTGATGCTAAGACGTTGATGGTACTCAGATATTTTCAGCACTTGTTTTGGTAGGATTTATTATGAAAAACATTCCCAAAGGGGGAGTTTGTTAGTGCATATGGCTTTGAAGAATTGGAAGATGTTTTTCGGACAAAACAAGTGGTACAACAACGAGCATAACATATGGATATAAAGGAATGCAAGTTCTACAACGTGAGAAGATAATGTCTTGATGAAGATAGCAAGAGGATGTCAATAGAGAATGTTCTAGATTGCTAGGGTTTTCCTAAGGTCAAAGAACTATATCAAAGTCGGATTCTACAACAAAGATAGAGTCTTACTCGGACTAGGAAAACAAACATCAAGATAAAGGAGGTCCCATGTTTTAAGGCTACACTTCGTGTAGGATTAGGATCTCTACCTAGCTCTATAAATAGGTGTTCAAGGATCAAAATTCTCACCGATCTTTTAATACAAGCATCAAGTATATTAGATTGAGTTTTATAGAGAGCTAGGTTAGTGTGTCTTGAAGTTGTTTGTTTGTTCTTCAAGATTGAGTGTACTGTTAATGTGTCGCCTGTGATACATTAACTGTGAGGTTTAGTATTTCGTTTAAACATTCGAATTCATAAACAAGTTGATCACGGGTGTGTGATAACTTGATAGTGTGTAATAGGAAACCTATAGAAGAATATAGTTAGGGCGGAGCGTATGCGGGCATACTTGTAAGTCCCAACTTGTAATCGTTTCATTCTATAGTGGATTGTTTCCTTGGGTTGGCTGCCCCCCAGACGTAGGTGTCGTTGTGACACTGAACTGGGTTACCATCCGCTGTGTTCAGTCTCTTATTCTTGTTTTACTTTAAAGTGTCTTTAAGTGTCTTTAACAGCTGGTCTACCAACAGTCATTGGTGAGGTATCCGCAATTTCAAATGCCAACTTCACTCTTATTACCTTGGTGACTAAGATTCCAAATCCTATCAGTATCACTCAATTTAGGCCAATTGCATTATGTAATATAACGATGGAGGTGGTTGCTAAGGTTATTATAGCCAATAACCTCACAATATTCCTCCCTGAAGTGATTTCTAATTCTCTGAGCGCGTTTGTTCAAAGTAGATTATTAACATACAACATACTTCAAGCCTATGAGACACAAGCTATATGACAGGATCGATTATGGTCAAGGTATATGACAGGATCGAGTGGCCTTTTCTACAAGCTATGCTTATTAAGTTGGGCTTTTGTTCGCACTGGGTGACTATCATTATGAGTTATGTTTCATCTGTAACTTATACGGTTCAAGTTAATGGAGTTCAGTCAGATTATATCACTCCACGAAGGGGGTTATGGCAAGGGTACCTCTCAGTTCGTACTTATTCATGATATGTACAGAGGGCCTAGTTGCTCTGATTAATGAAGCGGTTTGTCAAAGGAGCATTCAGGGAATTAAAATTTCTACCCATATTGATAGATTACTGGGTTTAGTCGTATCGGCTTTTGTCTAGTTGCTTGCACATGTTAGACATTGACGACTTAGAAGAATTTAATTGAGAAGCTTGTTTGCTGACATTCTTTCTTGAACACCTTTCTTATTCATAATCGTGTGAATGTTTCCCAATAATGTTTGAACCAACATGTGCTTTTGAAGTTATCCCAATGATGTTTTTATCTTCATATTGTGATCATGGTGTTTTGGCAACCGGAAGTCTATTGGATGCTAGTTTTAGTGTTCGATGATATACGGTTAATTCAGTGATAGTTATGTGGTTGTTTAGTGGTGGTTGAATCTCTAGAGATATTTCTAACCTAACAAAAATTGTAAAATGCACTATAAATCAAAGTTACATATGTCAATTAACGCATTTACATTTGTTCAACTTCGACGATTAAAAGTTAAACTAGGCAATGGGGTGTCATGATTTTGAGAATTATAGTTAGGTTTGAAAATGTTCCATCACCTGGACTTCCTTTTGGATATTTGAGATACACTAGAGAAATGTCTTCGAGTACCCTCATCGCCATTGGTATCTAGAAAGTAGTGATATCCTTTCGAATGCATGAAGCTAAGGAGTGGCCTTTACCAGATATGCTATATTTTCTTTGATGGAAGCTTGACTCGACATAGGGTTGAACGGAGACATCGTATTCATAGACCTGACCTGGGGATAATGCTTGTTTTGGTTCGGATTAGTTTACTATCTATGTATTCATTTCTCCTCCAGTTTTTTATGGGATCAAGATAGAATTTCCTTAGCTTTTAGTGCTTGGATTATATGAATAACTTTCTCATGTATCATCATCTTGACATCCCCTGTTGGAATGGAAATGTAATTATATTTGACATGATAGAACCACCTTCGTCAACAATATGAACCGTTAAGAATGCCTTAATTAAAAGTTGTCATGATAATTATGAGAA
>CM016566.1:29625420-29729085 GCA_003412495.2 Echium plantagineum | reverse complement strand
GACTGGTTACGGTTCTCCTAAGACTTGTTCTCCTAAGAATTTCCCTAATACATTAAATTAGAAAATATTCCTTATGAAATTAAGTAATTGGAACTAAGTCCCTACTTCCACTCTGTCCCCCAACATACATTTTTCACAATTTCTAGTTTCTTTTCATCTCTCTCTTAATTCTCAAACATCAAGCAAAATTGAACAAATTGAAAGGTACGAACACCAAAGAATTTGCAAACAAATGGGCTTTGATTGACAACAGTTATACTATTTCAACAAAAATCAACTCAAAAATCATTGAAAATAGCTCCACTGCTGGTTTAATTTCTATGCCCAACATCCTCGAGATAGACCATTTTTCATAATATTTACTTTGGATTGGTAATAGTATGTCAACATCATGAAGCTTTTGGAATATTCTCAATTTTCTTGTAGATTTGGGAATATGGTGACCTTAGTATTTGCAACACAATATCGAATTTGAGAATCTAAAATAGTTTACAAGGTTAATTATATAAATTTTATGAGTATTCTCAATTTTCTTTTAGATTTGAGAATATGTTGACCTTAGTATTCGTAACACAATATTCAATTTGAGAATCTACAATAGTTTAATGAGTTAACTACATGAATATTTGGATAACAAGCTATCGAACAATGTACTTAAAGTTGGTGAAAGCGAGAGGTCTTTATCCTAACATCGATATTTCATCATTCACATAAATATGCCCATGTAAAGGGTTAATGTTGGGTATTGTACCCACATGACGTATAATATTGTGATTATAATTAAAAGAGTGTTTATATACTAATAAGATGTCAGTATTCTCAAATTCAATAGAAATTGAAAACATTATGTTTGGTAGGTTCTTAAATGTAATACTGTACTTGAGAATACTCCATGTTTTTATATTACTCAGTTTTATGAGTGTTTGCTCTGTTTTAATTCGAATGATATACATGTTATAAAAATGATATAGTTTTGCAGAAAAGTCCCTAAAGCTTGAAAATTTTATGTTTGAATTCTATATTTGATATAAATTACACAATAGTCCTTTAGAGAATTCTTAAGAGACTTGTTCTTAGGAAGACCATAACTTTCTACGATTTTATGTGTTGTCTCGAGAAGTTCAATCAATCATGCCGAACCTTCACATCACCCTATCATGACAATTATAACATTCTTCCTCCAATTGCCCTTCTAACTTTTGTGTTTAAAATTGCAATTTCAGCAAAATTGACGTCATGTAGACGGGTAGTATTGGAACATGAGTGATGTCTTTGGCACGAAAGTGAACGTCAGTGATAAATGTGATAAATAAATCAAATGTTAGTGATGTCCGGTGCCATTTGCCCATAAATTTATATTTAAAAGTAGTTTTATAAAAGTAACTCTTTTATAATTTTTTTATAATGTAACTAATTAGTTATTGCTAATCAAATTTACACATAAAAACAAAAAAGTCTAACGCTTTCAATTGGAGGGACTATAAAAAAAAAGTTCAAAAGAGCATTTGCTTCGTTAAAATTCTCTCTAAGTAGTTCTTTCCACTTCCTTTTTATTCTTCTTTATTACTGACAGTTGGATTGTCTTTCTCCAACCGTTTTTTTAGTTTTTGTCACTTTTTGCTCCCGCTGATCTCTTTTGGATCTGTTTTTATTTATTCCATATCTCTCCTCTTAAATTTCTTGCTCATCTGACCTCTGGAGCTGTTATTTTCAGAAGTCTTTATTCTCTTTGTGTTTCCCAATTTGGTGGGTACTAGAATACTCAAGTATTCTCCTGCCAACCTTCCCCAGCTCGCCACGTCACCTCCTTTTCTCATTATTCTCAACTATATTCTCTCTCTGCTCATTTATTTTCCCAGGGCTCCATGCAAAAACCATTTATTATACCCTAAACCCTTCATCTACCATTTACTCCTCCTCAACTACTCACTTTCTTCTTCATCTTCTGCTATACGCTTCATTTCTCCTGATTCAACTTGTTTCGAACCATCCCTATCACTATGAGCTCCAGAAGCTCAAACTACAATGATCGCAGTAGGTCTAGAATTGACAGAAGAGGATGGGTGATCCCCACAAACGAACAATCCGTTCAAATCAACAGGGCATACCTCTCGAGGTGCCTTATAGGATACTTCCAGGATGTTGAAGACTTCCATGAAGAATTCATACAAGGTTATGTATCTTATGAATGGCACCTTAGGGGAAGGGTCACAGTGAGGAAAAATAATCGACTCTTCCTCTTCCACTTCCAACATCAAGATGATATGGACTTTGTTATGGAAAATCGGCCCTTCAATGTGAATGGTGCACTCTTGATATTGGACTTCTGGACTCCCAACTTGATCTTTGCCGATTTCAAAATCAACCATGTTAGTCTCTGGATTCAAGTCCATGGACTACCAGCTGAGTATTTCAATGAAGGAACCATCTACAATATTGGCCATTCAGCAGGAGACCTTATGGCTGTGGACTGGCATGCAGAACCGGCGCTTGCAAGAGAACACATACGGATGAAAGTCATGATACCACTGCTAGCTCCGATCATCCCTGGTGTCTTTATCCGGAGTAAGGAAGGTCACCCAATATGGACTTACTTTAGATATGAGAAGCTGTTCAGAGTCTGCTATAAATGTGGAAGGATAGGACATAACAATGTGGACTGTGATGTCGATGACCATGCAGCCAGGCAAATGATCACTAACCGACTACAGGCATTGCAAAGAAACCTCAACATCGACTTTCACATCCAAAATGACGTCCCTTACTATTCTCACCATGTTAGGGCCCTCTCTAATACGGGAGCTAATAGGAACACGGCACTTTGGTTCCAGCCATCCCGCACATCAACTCATGATGAGCACATGGATGACCCGTCCAGCAGAGCCTCAACTGGCAGTGAGCACTCGGAGGGTAGTCTTGACATTATTATTGGGCTGAATTTGGAGAATAATGCTACGGATTATAGGGTGGAAAGGGGGGAGTCAAGCCGAGCAACACATATCAATCATGCAGGAGAGGATGAAGGACCATCTAATGTGCTACTAGGAGACCTCGACCAAGTCCTTCAATCACCCCCTAACTTTGTCATTATGCCCCCCTCCCCTGACACCTTGGTGGTCACCTTACAAAGGGAAGGGGCGTCTGATGACCCTAGGGCCCTTGAGGATCTATCCACTCCTGATATAACTGTCGAGGATCTGGAAGTCATCGACCCTTACCACCTCGTTCATGAGCACTCAAGAGAAAATCCCAATGCAATTGAAGATGAACCTTTGCCCCTTGCAATGATTGCTTCATCCTCCTCTCATGCAGGACGGATTGAGAGGCCCATTATTTTCACTACGCAAATGGTCCGACAAATTCTTTTGGATGATAGTGATTTGGAACCAGATGAGGGGCCTAATTACGAATTGGTCCATGATGGACGCACCTATGAGCAGATCAGTAACCTTTTGGGGGAGCCCAATAGTGAGTGGATCACAAATTTGGCACAAAGGGTGGACTTGGACGCCCTCACTTGGGAGCAGATTAACCAGCTCTATATAGACTACTCGGATCGACTCAATAATCTCTACTTTGGTTCAGTAGCAAACTCACTAAATACTATGGGAAGTGAATGTGCCAAAATCGAATACTATTTTGGAGAATGGGCTGATTTCTCCTCTAGGTTTAAATCATTTATGGGAAGTGCTTTTGGGGAATCGGATGAAGATCACCAGGAACTCATTGAATCGATGGTCATGCAAGCTGGGTTCCCTCCTGACCCTTCTGACTTCAGTGACTGGGATATGGACTATTCTGACTCAGATTCGATGCTTGATGCTTCAGAGAATGAGGAGGAACTCCTTGAGATCATCCCTATCAGTGACCCAATTCTTGACCCGGTCTGCATTATGTCCGAGCATGGATTGAGGATTATTCATCTTTTTGATTTCAGGAAACTCTCTTTGGAAGTGGATTACTGCGAATGGAATCTGCAGGATTGGGTCATCAAATTTGCAATGTTGCCATCTTACGGGCCTTCACAGTTGAGATTGCTTCTCACAGAGCTCAATCTACAAAGGCCTATTCTCATGCTTCAGCCATCTCCCCCTCAAATTGACTTCAAGGATATAACTGATGATAGAAGGAAGAAAAGAAAACCCCAAAACCTTTCGGCTAGGAGCAATGATGGGGTCTCTATGACTAACAACTCCAAAAAGCAGAAGAAAGTAAGGAAAAGGGTGAATCTTCCAGACCGGGAGGTAGCGGTTATACACGAAGCGGAAATTAGGGGCAACACTCCTGGTACGCCAATCTACTCCTTGGATTCTGATTTTAATAATAATAATTCTTGTCCTTATTATGTTTCTTCTCAAGCATGTGTGTTTAAGAGGGTTTTGGTGGTTGTCTGTCAACAACCCCAACATAACTCTTAATCTGCTTTCGTGGAATTGTCGTGGCTTGGGTCAAGCGACGACAATTAAGCTTCTTTCGACCTTTAATTCTTCTTTTAGACCTGATATTTGTTTTTTGTCGGAAACTAAGCACTCGAAAGTTCGGTCTGACGGTTTTCTCTCTATCCTCAACTTCCCTCTCTCTTTTGGGGAGGATTCAGTGGGGAAGGGAGGTGGTCTTTGGATTGGGTTTGCGTCTAATGTCTTTTCTTCGTTATTATTCTCCTCCCCTAACGTGATAATTTTTGAAGTTTTAGTTGAACATGATTCCCCCTGGATACTTGTTTGTATCTATGGTGAACCTAAGTTCCATCTTCCCAAAGCCTTTTGGCTTTCTATTTTTAACTTGTTACTTCCCTTCACCAATCTCCCTATGCTAATCCTAGGAGATTTCAATCAAGTATTGTTCTCCTCTGAAAAATCATCTAATTCCTCGGCCCCCATCAAAGGAGCTGATGACCTCTTCTCCTTTTTATCGGGTTTTGATTTTGTCGATCTCCCAAGTATTGGCAACCTTTTTACCTGTTCTGGGGTTCGTAACAACGTCTGTATCTTCGAGAAATTGGACAGAGCTATGTCTAATGACCTCTGGATGACCCTTTTCCTGCATGCTAGTTGTAATTTTCTGCCCATCCAAAAATCTGACCACTCGCCCTTTATTATCTCCACGAAAAATTCTGCTTCCTCTTCTCCCCGTCCCTTCAAACTCGAACTGTTCTTATCTGCCCTCCCGGAATTTCATTTCTTATTCACCTCCTTCTGGTCCTCCTACTCGGGCACCCATTCCCTTTCTATGTTTTCTCTTGTCAAGAAGCTTAAATCCTTTAAAGTTGTGGTGAAGGATTGGAATAGGTCTAGACTGGGGAACATTTTCTACAGGATCTCTGATATTCAAACTAATCTTGCTTCACTTCAATCTAACCCCTTGACCCTTAGCAGTCATGCCACCATTAAAAACCTCAACCTGCAGCTGGATTGTCTGCTTCGGGCTGAGTTTATTTACTGGAAGCAGCGGGCTAAGATTACGTGGGCTAAGGATGGGGACCTTAATACTAAATTTTTTCATGCGGCCACCAAATCTAGACTTCGGGCTAACAACATCTTGCAAATTTATGATGATAGCAACTGCCTTATTACGGATGAACTCTCAATCCAACAAACTTTTACTGATTTTTTAAAAAAGCTTTTTAAGGTCAACCATAACGTTAGCACCCCCGATCTGGTTGATCGCTTTGATTTTTCATGTATTAAAAACAAGCTCTCGGACTCCCAGACCCAGTGCCTTTCTCTCCCCTTCTTAGAAGAAGAGGTCAGATTGGCCCTCTTTCAAATGAGCCCAAATAAGTCACCTGTGCCAGATGGTTTCCCGGTGGGCTTTTATCAAAAGAATTGGGCCCAATTGAAAGAGGAATTATGCTCGGCGGTCCTTAAATTTCTTAATGGGGGGCTTATCTTAAAGGAGATTAACAATACTTTCATTACTTTAATTCCGAAAACTCCAAATCCGTCAAAAGTTTCCCAAGTTAGACATATCAGTCTCTGCAACACTCTTTACAAGATCTGCTCTAAAATTCAAGACAATATTGTTCTCGCCCAAGAGGTTACTAATTTTATTAGAACCTCAAAATGTAAAAAAGTGGGCCTTGCTGCAGTCAAGATCGACATGAGTAAGGCTTTTGACCGAGTGGACTGGGCTTTCCTCTTGTACTTACTAAAGGTCCTGAACTTCCCTCCTAGTTGGATCTTTATTATTAAACAATGCATCTCAACTGTGTCTTACTCGGTGCTGGTTAATGGGAAAGTCACCCCGACTTTCATTCCATCTTGTGGGTTACGTCAAGGAGACCCTCTGTCCCCGATACTTTTCGCACTTTGCACGGAAGCACTCTCTGCTTCTATCTCTGATGCTCAGTCCAAAAACCTTTATCATGGTGTCGCGTTGACTCGTAATTCCCCCAAGATCTCCCACCTCCTATTTGCCGATGATAGCTACTTTTTCTTCAAACTCGACTCTTCCTCTTCGCGCTCCTTCCGCCTAGCACTTGCTAACTATTGCAGTGTCTCGGGTCAGGAGATTAATTTGGATAAATCTCAAGTGTTCTTTAGCCCTCTCACCCCCCAAAATGTGAAAGACGGGTTTCGTAGTTCTCTACGCATCCCGGAATCTTCCATTTTAGGGAATTACTTGGGCATTAACTTGGATATTCATACGCAGAGGAGTCATGTTTTCTCAGACATTATTGACAATCTCAAGAAGAGGCTTCTTTCCTGGAGCTCCAAATTTCTTAACCAAGCTGGTCGGGCCACTCTCATTAAGTCTGTCCTCTCCTCGATGCTGGTTTATCCTATGTCTGTCTTCAAATTTCCCTCCTATGTCATCAAAAAAATAGAAATGTTGTTCTCTAACTTCCTTTGGAATGATAGAAATAACACCAAAAAAATTCACTGGATCAACTGGCCCTTCCTCACTTTGCAGCTTTCGAAGGGCGGTCTGGGCTTTAAAAACCTCGCCTCCTTTAACATCGCCCTTCTTGCTAATTATGGCTGCAACCTCCTCTCCAACTCTTCCTCATTTGTTTCCTCTACTCTCAAACCTAAATACTTCAAGTGTGCTACCCTCCCCTCCTCGACCACCCCTTCCTCTGCCTCATGGGTTTGGAGAAGTATCTCCAGCTCCTTCAATTCTCTGAGGCCGCATCTCCATTGGGAACTCAACTCCGGCCATTTGGTTAATATCTGGTATGACAAATGGATTCCTTCCCTGAACCTTATGGACCTTTCTTCTTTTAAAAATGATCTCTCCAACCCCGCTCAGCCTTTTCTTGTTTCTCATCTCTTACTTCCTAACCTTCAGTGGAATAGGGGGCTACTTCACCACCTCTTCCCCTCGGAAATTGTCACGCTGGAGGATTGAGCCTAAGAATGATGCAGATAAGCTATCCCTCTCTGGTCACTCGAGGATCAACACCAAAAATATATACTCCACCCTTGTAGCCACTGATGATATGCGCATTACTAAACCAAAGTACCACACTTCGATCCCCTCTAGCTCCTGGAAAGGGCTATGGAAACATCCCGTACCACATAAAATCAAGATTTTCTTGTGGAAACTTCTCCTTGATCGACTTCCTATCAATACAAACATTGCTAAGAAGACCAAGTTACCCATTTCAACAAACTGCCCATTCTGTGACCATGACCAAGAGGACTCTTTTCACCTCTTCAGCTCATGTCAATCAGTTACCCCAGTCTGGGCAGCTTCTTCCCCACTTTTCCTCCTCCACGACACCCCCTCCCTCATTACCCGATTATCTTCTTTGTTCACACGAGCTTGGAAAAAGCATGCTAATGTTAAGAATGAATTATTACTTGTTATCAGTACTCTCTGGAGTATTTGGCTTTGCAGGAATGATTGCATCTTCAATTCCGCTAGATTTGACCTACATACCTTCCTGGCTATGAGGAAGAACTTCATCTCCACCTGAAGAAAGGCCACTACCATCAAGCCTCCTTCTGTGGATGTCCCCTGCCCGCAGCCTTCGAACCATCCCCCTAGTGGAGAAAATTCGAGAGGAATTTCCGTCACAATGTCAATCGATCAAGACAAATGGAGGATATCCATTTTTGATCATTTAGACACCCTGGTCCTTAATGTTTACCATGATATCCACTTTCCTATTTCCGACGATCCAGCGGAGGATCAAAGGATTTGGGCTACTAAAGTGGAAGAAGCTTTCCTCCAGGGGATCATACTTGCACTTAATAGAGCCCCGATTAGCATCCACTTATTCACTGACATTTTCACATCACAGGTCCTTTCTAGACGACTACCCGCCATCACGAAGTCCCATGCTTGGCAGTCCTTTTGGAGGCAGAACAGGATGCAAGGATCAAGGCTACACTGGTGGCCAATTTTCAAACCCCTCATCCCGGATGTTTTTACTTATTCTAGTTTCACAGCTATGGCTGCCATGTATTTCTTTTATGATGAAAACACTAGTAGGTTTTGGAGTAACTATGGTGGAACTGCACTTGCTCTCCCGCTTGCGGGGGTGTTCAAGTACTGTATTATCTTATCTATCAAAAAAAAAAAAAAAGTTGAAAATCGATCTGATGCCAGCCAATAACAATATTCAATTCCTCAAAAAGCATTATTAGTTTCAAAATGAGTGAGAAAATGAATGCATACATTTCCAGGTACCAGACCCACCAACTGGTTACGTTTCCTTTTATTTTTCATTTTACCCAGAGTTGAACTTACACACCCAAGTTAAATTTTGGCAAGTGAATCATACATGAACGTTGAAATCTTTTGTTTTCTTTGAATCAGTAATTTACAGCACTTCCAGGCGTAAAGTACACCACCGGCTTTCTTAATGTTTGGAGGTGCTTTCACAGCTGAGCCACCTACGTTAATGAATAGTTGACTGAAACATGAATCAAGATCACAGAAAATGACTGAGGCAGTTTTTGCAGCCAAAGCAACTACAGAATAGCGAACTGCAGACATGCCGATGTCAAACCCTTGTCTTGCATCAAGGTTGATGAGATTCTCCGACGCTTCCCAACTAGTACAACTCTCAGACCATCAATTTTACTCTTACTCGCCTCCCATCATCTGCAAACAGAAACGACAATGTCACTACGATTCCAGTTTTGCTTATATTGAAGACTGGTGGCAACAAATGATAAATAAATCAGATCAGACCAAGATTACCACTGGTTTATGGAGATTAAATATGAAATGACAGAACTATCATCTATTCGGAGGTAAAATAATAGAGAATCAAGAGTTGAGTCTGAATAAATATTTTGCACCTTACCCTCACCTGTATTATTATAAAGTTGCACAGTAGGGGCTGTATTATTTTGTTACTACCATCCCCCCCATATTCTTTTTAAAGTTACACACTTTCCCCGTTGATAACATATGTCAACAATATTCAACATTGTTACCCTAAATAGACTTTCAGAAACAACGTTAACATTACTAATTTTCCAGTGTTACATAAGTTCTAATTTGAATATATGGGAAAACCATCCTAATGACCAGGATGATTTATTAAGTCGAGATCAATTTATGCATAAACTAGATTTTATGGAAAAAGCTTAATGAATAAGTGAACATTAATAGGCACAAACTGGAAAAACAAATTATCCATTGAGTTACACTTGCCATTAATTCTGATAAGAGTTGGATCATGGATGTGTGGGGCTGGTATGCAACTTTAAATAATAATAGAGGGAGATATTGTGCTAATTAACTAATATAGGAGGGTAGGGTGCAACTTTGTATAATAATACAAGGGGTGGGCTGCAATCTACTCGATTTTTTATAAGCAAAACAATTCTAAGCTCCTCTTTTACCTAGTAGCTTAACAACTTCCAAAGAAGTTATAGCCTAGCACCCACATAGCATGCATGCATTCAAAATCGCTGCCACAATGTTCCTGCTACAAAGGTTTAGTTACATCATACCTTAAAGAAGTCTCCAAACATTCCTTGGAAGGGATTTTTGCGCTGTACACCATAAAACTTCTCAGCTATCTCATCCAACAGCTAAGCATGGAAAAATATTCATGTCAGCCTAGGTCAGAAATAAGAAAATTAAGTACATGTAGGGACTAGCGAGTCCCAAATAAGTAGAATTTCTTACTGCAAAGATTTACAAAACCCCTCCAGGACAAAACCACTCCAGGATCAAGCGTTTAAGAATTGAATAAACAGAAAATAGCATATAATGTTATGCAGATTCAAAAGGAGGTTAGTGTAACACGAGGCTGCATACCTCAACTAATATGGGCTCCCTCTCGATACTTGACTGAAAGTTCTGCCGCAACATGTTAAACAAAGGCAATGCATCTCTTTGCAAACTGCAGCAAATAGTGACCTAAATTTATGTTTACTCATGCAATAAACATCAGAAAAAGATGATGGATTTGAAAGGGGTGTACTGGTGTAGTATCAAACTTATTGCTAAGAGCTAAAATTAGTTTATAAGGTTCCAAAATATAGACATAACATCTTCTCCGCAACTGACAGAAAGGGGGAAGATTGTAAAGCACATACTATTGAGTATGCAATACAAAATTAGGTCTTGACTAAGGGAAGGCCTGGCAAGTCTATCCAGGCTTTGTTTCCTTTTTTACAAGTATAGATTGGTGCATTGGTTATTCTAAGTGTCATAACTCATTGCTACTTATCTCTTTTCCTTTGATAAAAGCTGACACTTAAGTGAATGAGGTAAATAAAAATTACATCATGACGCCACCTTTGGACAATATATGACTGTGCTACATACAATATCTCCTTTCTTGATAAAAGCTAGCACTTATGTCAGAGATAAAGAGAACTTACGTCAGCAGAAGATAAGTGACAAACTGGATCAGCTCAGATTCAGGAAAGCGCAACTCTTTAGATTTCATTTCTTTCTTTACTTCATCCACTAGACTATTAGCATCTCGAAGGCTGCCTTGGGCCAGATACCTGCAGGATTAAAACAAACAGGAGTATAACACGTAGACAGAGCAGGCTCATATAACGCACACCATTATTCAACATTTCGAGCTACAAAAATCAATTTGAAGGAGTTCTGTTTTCACAGTTGGTGTCAGAATACATCAGGAACTCTAAAGCTTGTATTTGGAGCGATCCTTGTAATTGAAATCCAATTTGCGGACGATAATACAAGTTATGTGAAGTAAGAGTGTAGAACTCAAATCCACTAACATTAATGTGGCACGTGCAATCGCCATATCATCCTCACCTGGGTAACACTGCAAATTAGATCCGTTTGGTCAGCTTCAGTGTACACTTTCATAATTAAATGGTAGAGAATAAGCTGTTTGCCATTCTTTGAGCTAAATAAGTAACAAAGTGAGATTCTCTCACTAGCACGCATGTCAGAATCACAAGAAAAATTAAGGTTTTAATTGACAATATAATCATAATAGTCGAAATCTTACATGAACTTGAAATTTTAATACATTTCATCAGCTCACCATTGCTGAAAGATGCAACTTAGGTATCATACTATCATCACATCGTCCAAAAGTCGAGATTGCATAATATTACTATTCACACCCTTAAAAAGTGCAAGTAAATCTTTTACCATGTTCATGACAGTAAAACCACAAAAAGGTGTGCTCTAGAAAAGTGAAATATGTCTCTTTAACTTCAGAGTTTAGAACCTGGTAAACATATTAGATGAGAGTCTGACCTTCCCCAAAAAATTTACTAGTGTTGACGCAAATTTCTTTAGGTTCTTCCCTCTCACAAAGTGAAATGTCACTTTGGCCATGTCCTAGAAAGAAAACATTTGAATTTCACTCAGGCAAACACAAAAACTGAAGATTAACAAAACAGGATTGAAGGCTAAAATATATCCTCATAAAGGATTAACGATATGAAATCCATAATTCAATAAGAGAACTCTCGGTGAAAAGAAGACAAAGAAACACGTGGGTACGCGAAAAGACTACTATAAGTCGAAGATCAGAATGAAAATAACACTGGAAGCTAGATGTAATATAACAGGAGTATGATCTCAGAGTTCATTGCATAGTTTTTTTAGCAGGTTGCATTTCTATCAAGTGACCAAAGACTATGTCCTAACTCTTATTGACAGATGGAACAACAACTGGACGAGATAGAGATGGTTTTGATATGCTTCAAAAGGGTAGTACACCAGAGAATCAAGTCAAGTAACATCAAAGAATCGAGCCAAGTAACATCACAAAACCAAGCCAAGTTGCATTTGGACAGATGAGTTTGGAAGGGAGAATCTAATATCTTCATCACAGTGGATTTCGTACATGTAATTCCAACGGATTTCAAATGACCTCTTTCAAGGAATAAGGCTCTTTTCAGATCACATTAGGATTCTTACTTAAAAATCTATCCTCAGACTCTAGTGCATCCATCAAAACAGAACCAAAGCGGCCAGAAAGCCGACACTTTCAGTTGCCATCGTAAATACCACCCCGTGCTTAGATACCTTCTTTCGCAATAAAATCCAGTTGCAGTAAGAATGTACATTACATGGAGTTGTTTTGTAGGGAATCAATTGAATTTGAAATAAATTAAAAGATAATCACTTGACAGATGATGTGTTACTCTTTCAATAAAACAAATAGCAGAAAGAATATCAAGAATGTACTCTCTTAAGTTCCATTACCCAACTATTCTTCACCAGGTCATCACAATAAACTGATATCTTTGTTCAATTTACGGAGTTCATTATACATGGATAGTTTGTGGTTAATACTGATGCCTTCAATTAATTAATAAGAAAATTGACAACACTTGTAATAGTTGTTCATAAGCAACCTCCTAGGGTCACAGCTGATGATGAGATAGAGGCCACTATGGACTATAGAGACATGGAAGCAAAAAGTCACGATAATAGATAAATAGAAACAAAAGCTGATCAAACCTCACAGGGCATCAACTTGTCACATTCATTTAACATGACCAACATGAATGGAGACATAAAGCATACCACTTCAGGAGATTCAGAATATATATATTCACCAAGCATTTCATGAAATTCTGGAGACCCATGCTTTGGCGCTCCGAATTCTACAGACCACCTGAAATCAATTTTCATAGAAATTCACATTCTCAATAAATGGAATTAACATTGAAATATAACTATACATATTTCTTCAATCATAAAAAGGCTGCAGAAAAATTTTGGGTTTCAAAACAGATGCATTCAACCCTTAGTTATAAGTTAGCGAATGAGTGATAAGAACTTTTAGAATTTAGACAACAAATAAAGATCAAGAGGACTGTCGGGAGTAGATGAAACAAAAATCAAGGACTTTCTCTATCTTTCTAGTTATAGGAATGAATATGCTTTATCCAGCTCAAACAGCAGTGCTCGATATCACGTACCATGTGATTTATAATTGCACTGGCATACTGTTCAGTAATCCTGGATTAAACAATGCAATATTCAACTAGACGTTGAGACAAGATAATACCACCTCAGGAGTGCTATTGAAACTATTGTTTCCGTTCATCAAAATAAGAGCTCAAATTACATTCCTTATGTTCTAGCATTCGCTTTTGTTCTAAGTTCTAACCTTTCCAAATATAAATTATGACTAAATAACACTTCAACATCAACATCAACATGCCCTAATGCATCTGAATAAGCTTCCGCCTAAGCAGAGGGTGGGTGGGGGGTAGGGGAGAGAGAGAGAGAAAGAGAGATTACGCAGCCTTTACCCCTGTGAAAACAAGGAGGCTGCTTCCTAATTGACCTAAGAGTGAAGTGAAAACACTATCCATTACTTCAAAATAGATAATAAGTGTAGGTAGTGTAATGAGCCATTTTGCGTTCTTCCATCATATCCCAAAGCCAGAGTATAAATTATGATTAACCAACACTTAAAACAAAATATATATCTATGTTGCAAACTGAATGTGAGTTATCCTTAACTATTGTGGTAGATTGGCCTACACATGACTGATTGAAACGAAGTGCCGGTGGTCCTTGACTCTAATACCACTCGAACTCTTGGCAGGAATAAATTCGTTGATCATACTATGACATTGCAGAAACATAATTGAATCAGAAAAGTTGCAGTTTCAAACTGCGGTTATCTCCATGAGATTACTTTAAATATGTGCCTAAGGTTTGCAATACAAAAGCTGCTGATTCCATCAATGAGGCAGGCAGATGTAAGTAAAGAGGATGATACATTTGACGATCCTGATTAAAGCACCACGATTCTCAATTATGCTTTCACAAGAGTTGCAAATCTTGTTGAATCGAGTGGGAACCGAAACAAATATATAAAAGTGGAACATGGATTAAAATAGCATAGAAGCCCTTTGGTTTAGTCCATCAGCATATATACACTGTACGAATTGTTATCTTGTTAGTATTGCTTACTTACTTCACATGCTTGAATAGTGATTCAGAATATGGGAGAACGCATTCACAGAGTACGATGCAGCTTTACTTTGGGCATATACAGCAATTGAGGTGCATGGAAGTTCACACAAACTCAGATGACGGCAAAATAAATTATCTTACTTGATAGCAGCTTTCAAAAATTGTGCGCAACACTCTACCCGGATCTTTGCTGCTGCAAGGGCTTCAGAAAGATGTTTCATATCATCATCAGCTGCCATATCTACATGTCGCGGGACGGGAATTCTCGGGAATCTTTTGTAAATGTTTTTTATGCCCTCTACAATATTGGAACAAACAGAAAGGTGTAATGTGTTAGTAATTAGTCATTATCTTTAACCATGATAGGAAAAAAATATGAAAAAATTCATTGTCAAGTAGCTACATAGGATATGTCGAAAACCCTAAAAGAGACAGAAACAGGAAACACATATTCCAAGTCAAAGGGGTGATGGGTAAGAGGAAAAAGAAGCGGTAGCAAACAAACCAAGAGAGTCATCGTTGTATGGAACTTTTCCTTTCACAAGAGTTTCCACGTACGAAACAGAAAGCTCAGCCCCACAAGTAACCTGAAAATTATGAACACTAAAAGATTAGTAATGCATTGCCTCTCGTGACAAATTCTTTCAACAAAGTCTCCTTCATTCATGTTATCATTCTTCATAAGTTCATATCACAGAATTAATAAGCTATATCGTCAGTTCCTAGTTATAAACCCTTAACGATGTTAATCCAAACTCAGGCCAATGTATCTAAAAGGCTTCAGTTATAACCACGAAAGGAACATTATACAAAATGAAAATGCCATCTCAAGGAGTATGACCTGTCCAGTTGCTAACTGCACGCAAGCTCCAGACTGCAGAAGCTCCAGAGCTTCATCATACCTCTCAGCAAATATGTATCTGCACCAGGCCAAATTGAGGGAACGATAAAGTGTTACACAAATGCCACTGAAATTATCAACTTATTCACTTCCCTCTAATACAATCCCGACCTTGCACTGTACGACTTGTACATCTGTTGAGCTCCATAGGGGTTGCCTTCTTGTACAACCTTCTCAAGCTTGGCAATACTCTAAACGAAAATGTCGAACAAAGATGCAAGCATCAGTAACTTCGGCTGCAATCTATAATACGATATTCCAAATATCCTATCAACTCATAGAGTCAATCAATATGCTCTCAATCGCAATTCGCAAATTCCTTCCACCCTCACCAAATAACAAAATTACTTAATTAAGACTAATTCATTTCCCTAAACCTACAATCCCAATGGACCCAATAGATAATTCATTTTTTTAACTAACTTGATCAGATTTTAGTGAACCCACTCATATTAATAAATTCAATCAACCTTTCATTTTTACCTAGAAATTCCAATAATTCGAATTTAGGGCTCCAATCTATATAGATAGTAAAGAACTTGAAAATACTATATTTTGATATTTTAGCGAATCAATAATGAAAATTCAAAGTTCGACAATTTTTTCGAAATGAAACGAATAAAAAAACAATATGAATAAGCTTAAAAAGAAATGAATTTAGTTAAAAAAAATAAAATAAAAAATAAAAAAAGGTGAATGAAAAAACCTCGTCTGCTGGAGGAAGAGCAGCTCGTTTACTACGCACTCGAGACATTGGCGTTTGTGTTTACAGATCCAACTGCTGCTTTTCTTGTTCATATACACACCATAATAGTAATTTTCTGTAACTGAATATTACTATTCTGCCCCCTCTATTTGAAAGTATAGTAGCTAAAGAAATTAAATGATGGTCAAAATAGTAATTTTTAGAAATAGTAAATTACTATTCTAGTGTGTATAGTGTTGCCCATATTTTCACATAAGCCGAAATTAGTATATGTTGCAACACTATACACACCAAAAAGTGTTATTTTTCATCGAAATTACTACTCTGCCCCTCTGTGAAATTACTCAACTACTACACATACAAATATGAAGGGCATAATTGTAATTTAACTCTCAAAATCACTATATGGGTGTGTGTATAATAGATCTGGTGGCATTTGTATAACGAAATTTATTAAAAATAATTATAAAATTTAATAAATTGAAAATAAGTTGATCCAACGGTTGAGACTTATTTAACACAAGAATGGCTCCACAAGCCCACATAGTCAAGTCAATTCAACCGAAAAATGACTTTATTGCCCCAAATTATGTTCATCCGAATACTATCAACTTATCGAGCACAGGCTATTTTGTTATATGTTCATTAAAAACTTAAAATTATTAATTAATTACTTTATTAATTATGTTTTTCATTAAATTACTTTAAATATTGAATAAAATAAGATTTTGTTCGAATTTTTAAGAAAGTTTGGAGCAAAAACTCTTAATCTAGATATTTTTATTAAATTTGAAAACTAAAATTTGAAATCTAATTATAAATGACTGAATATTAAATATCTACATATAAGTTATAAAGTAATTTGAATAATAGATATATTTAGATTCCTTATACAAGTTCAAGAAAAAAACTTACATTAAATTGTACTACCAACTTTACTCATATTTTAGTTTATTTATATATCATATATAGTTTATTTATATATATATGATTCATTTATAGCGAATTAATGTTACGCTAGATAATAATACTAATGATACTAATTAGGCCCTTATATATAAAGTTTGCTATTAAGTCATGGTAGTCGTCCGTTTTTTTGACGTTTTTTTGCGTTTGTCCGTTTTTCCCGTGCGTTTTTTTGCTTCATGCAGGCGTTTTTTTGCTTCGTCATGTGCTTACTCATCATTCATCATTCAGATGGTTCATGCTCCATGCCACTTGCAAGGACACATGTCATATGGTCCACAAATTCAGCTTATTCAGCTTATTTTTCTTATATTTTTTATTAAATTTTTATTTCAAAAGGACAATTCTTTAATGAATGATGGTCCACATATTTTAACTTTATGATCAAAAGGACAATTCAAAAGTACAATTCTTTAATGGAGGATCATCTTTGCCATCAAAAGGACAATTCAAAAGTACAATTCTTTAATGAAGGATGGTCCACAATTTTTACACATGCAAATATTGAGAACCGTTGGATGACATTTATTTGATCATCTTTGCCATGTTTGATTTCTTGCAAGTACCTCTATATACTATTTGCACTGTGATTTGTATTCGGCGCTTTAATGGATATACTGTATGGGATGATGGGAGCTTCCAGATTTTCGGGAATTTGTTTTCAAAGTTTCAACGAAGATGTTATTTGCAATTGGAATTGGATGTTGTGTTATTGCTACTTTCATTTGAAATCCTTTTCCTGGTTCTTTCAACTCATACAATCTCCATCAATCTTCCTTCTTTTAAACTGGTAATTTCAGAATTATTTTAGTTGTTGTGTTTCTTGCATTCTGCATTTTTATTTTTGTTTGTTGTTTCAGCTGGTACAATCACATTAGTGCTGATTCTTCTTTTGCATTGGTATGTAGTCTTTGACGTTGGTTTTTCTATTTTTGTGTTCTTGCTCTGTTTTCTATATCTGTGTTTTACTTGCAATCTTTTACATATGAAGTTATACTATCTCACTGTAAAAGCTCAGTTAGGATACTTTTCAGCTAGGAATCTTCTCTTAATAAAAATTCAATTTCACTATGTTACATTTGACAAAGGCTAGGTTGTACTCTTGCCAAAATATATGTTCTATCTCACTGTAAAAGCTCAGTTAGGATACTTTTCAGCTAGGAATCTTCTCTTAATCTTAATAAAAAGTCAATTTCACTATGTTACATTTGACAGAGGCTAGGTTGTACTCTTGCCAAAATATATGTTCCTTTTGTATTTGTATATGAAAGAAAAGGCAAGGAACAAAACGGATGTAAGATAATACAGTACATAATATTAGGGCCATTAATATCTTTCCATAGATGAGATACAACCAGCTCCAAAAAGGCCTGAATTGTCAATTTTCGTATGGAGTCAGAGCACTAAATTGCTGAAATGTAGATGTTAGATTAACATAATTTGTAGGGATTCATCATCTCATTGTCTTACTTGAATATCTAAGTAGATTTTTGCGTAAAAGATATGACCAAAATATTAAGATTCGTAACATGCCTCAATGACTTCCTTAAAGTCGAGGTTAAAGGGAGTTATATGTTATTATATTTCGACGTTCATCTTGTTGGTTGTTTCTTTTTGTGTTTTACTTTTTCCCCCAGATTTACTTACCGATGTCGCTTTGAGCTCACAAGGAATTATATGGAATTATATGTCGAGTTTCATCTTGTTGGTTGTTTCTTTCTTTGTTCTATTTGAGTTATCTATTTGTGCCTTTGTTGTGCTTGGCCACCTTGGGGTATCAGTGTATGTCAAAATTCTTGGGATGGACGTCGACAAGTCCTCGAAAAAAAGAACCTATTATGCAGGTATTTGTAACTTTCTCTGCTAAATGAGGTTGCCAACGCATATTCTGTTTGCCCATCTTTTCCACGGATCACTCCCTTACCTTGATATTGCTGCACTACAATCGCTACATGTTATAGCAAATAAGGATGCAATTAATAAGAAACATCGTGAAAAAAGGTTGTTGCCTTCCAATAGGGATGAAATCAACCGCAAGCGCCGGTTGCGATATGCAGGTGAGCTTGTGGGATTTGGGTATCCATTTGAAAGCAATCGGGAACCATTTTTACTCCTATTTTCGACACTGGTTTCCATACCGTTTTCAGAAAAAAAGAAGTTGTTATCTGATGGAAACACAACCAATGGTGTTTCGTCTGTGCTTCCTATATCCACTGGTATGTTAATCCTACCATCTTCTTTTGGTCAGCAAAATATTTTAAACATAGAGAACTGGGTGCCTATGTGTGCATCATCATTATTCATTTTATTTTATTATCCTAGGTCTCTTCTTTCTGATCTTTTCGTCTATTGACATCACTCTTTTTTGATACAGGTGATTTGAGTGCGCCAAGTGGTAGTTCGGCAAAGCTTGATGATCGTATGCTGATCTTGCCCCGTGTCCCTAGTGTTGGAATATCCCGGGGTTGCAAGACACAATGAAATACAATAGTTCATATGTCATACAACCCTAATTCGTTGATCGTTAGAACTTACACAATGAAACTAGCTCATAGAAGTATATGTTTAAAGGTAGTGTGAATATGCTACAAATAACATATAAAAGAGTAGTGCTACAAAGTTATACCTTTGAAGCGTGAGCGGAAGCTTTGTAAATCTTTAAGCGCTTATCCCCACACCTTGCTCCTTTGCTTTCTCCTTGAAGAAATGTCTATCGCCAAGGTGATATGAAACTACTATGAAATAGTCCACACCAATACCTTAGATAGCAATAAGACACACTTGGACTAGTGTGTGTTATTGAGGAGTATGTAGTCTTTACTACTATAGCAAAAATGTAGAACTAGTTCTACACTCTACACTTAGAGTTTTGCTAGAGGGTTGAGGTTGAAGATGAAGTGTGTTTGTTTGTGTTCTTGTGTTCTCTAGCAAGAGATATGCAAGACTTAGATTGATCCTCTACCCATTCTATATCATCTTATGATATAGAATGGATGATGAAACACATTATACACTAAACAAACACATTAACCAACCATATGGTTAATGCCTCTTGGTCCATGGAAGATTCTCTTACAAGAGTTCTTCCCAAGACTTACAAAGCCTTCCCAAGGCATAAAGTAGCCACCAAGATGTCAACCATTCATGATGATGGAATTAATTAATCTTAATTAATTAATTAAATCATATCTTATTTAATTAATTCATTAATTAATTAAATCATTTCAATAAATGATAATATATATATATATATCTCACATATATATATATACATAAACCCCAAATGGTGTGTCCGGAACCAATTCCGGGCGCACCATCGGTTCGGTCGGGACACGATCTCGATCGAACCGAAATTCCTCAATATGGATCAAATCCCTTATTCACTTTCGGGTCACTACTCGAAAGTAACTTCGGTAATTGTTACGTGTGTGACCTCATAGCCCGAGTAACGAAGGCATCGGGATTCTACGTATAAGACCGTATACACGAATCCCGAAGATCATCGAGAGAGCCTAGTCTGCCATTCGATGACCCCCGGCATTATCTCGGGTGAGACTACTGATAGTTCAGATAACTATCGGTTGTTGAACCGTATATATAGATGATATAGTTCACGGGCACTAATTGAGGAAATTGACACATCAATTTCCAACACTCCCACTTGCCCTTGGACTATTACCAATGTCTTGGATGTACACTTGCATCCTTGTCACATGATTCCCTTTGTCCTCGGTTTTCGTCATAGGCTAAAGCAAGAAAGCGTGTCGCCAACTCCTATGACATAATTTCTCGGAACACGAGATAGTCTCACTCCCGTTCATAACGGGTGAATTCATAAGTAAGACTAACTCTCCGAGTGGCCAGAAAAACCTTCCCTGTATACCAGGGTGGACAAAGACCCTACCAATGCATCACCGATCATCTCACCACTACATTCACATAAGACCCAACGTACCCCATTACCACCAGTAACGGATGGGTCCGGAAGTAGTCAAAGCCTCATGCTCACGTAGCATGAGAATGATATGCATGTAGGTCTCAAAACCTCTATCATATGGCTCGTGTGAAATATAGGACACAATATCTCTTCTATAATTTCACAACGGTCACTGTCCAGTACCATGTCAAGACTCTCTTGACAATGAACCCATGTAATGATTTGGACCATCCTTTTGACTTAAGAAACAAAGTCAAACGAATCATTACACACTAGTTTGGTTGTGTCCGTTCCCAAAACGCTGGGACACACCACTAGGGACAATGTAATCACCATAGTTCTTGTCTTGAAAAAGGGGTTCCTTAGCCAATACACTTATTGGCTCCTCTTCAAGAACTCGTGATTACATGGGAATTAAAATATTTATCATACAACTATGATTAAATATTCAATTGTTTATTCAAGTGCTATAAAAGAATAGGCAATCAATAAACAAGAAGTAATACTTTTATTCAACAACAAGAGTTTTACAAAAGTATACTTCATACATATAAAACAAATAAACTGAAATAAAGCTCCCACTAAGACTAAGACCACTCGGACCTAAGCCTAAGTCCAATAGCTGAAGTATGGAACTCATGTTTAGTCTGAGGTAACGGTTTAGTCAAGGGATCAGCTGCGTTGTCGTCTGTATCCACTTTGGATACCTTGATGTCACCTCTCTGGAACATTTCTCGGACGAGGTGATACTTCCTAAGGACATGCTTGGACTTATGATGAGCCCTAGGTTCCTTAGCCTGTGCTATGGCTCCAGTGTTATCACATAACAACTCAATTGGACCATCAACGCTAGGAACTACCCCAAGCTCAGTCATAAACTTCTTAAGCCAACATGCCTCCTTGGCTGCTTCAGAAGCTGCAATGTACTCGGCCTCCGTAGTAGAATCTGCAACTGTGTCCTGCTTGGAACTCTTCCAACAGATGGCTCCACCGTTCAGGCAGAATACAAACCCGGTCTGAGAACGAAAATCGTCTCGATCGGTTTGGAAACTGGCATCGGTGAAACCTTTTGCAATCAACTCCTCATCTCCGCCATATACCAGAAACATATCCTTAGTCCTTCTCAAGTACTTAAGGATAGATTTCACAGCGGTCCAATGGCTGTTGCCTGGATTCGCTTGATATCGGCTAGTCAGACTCAGAGCGTACGATACGTCTGGTCTAGTGCACAACATGGCATACATGATAGATCCTATGGCTGAAGCATACGGGGCTCTACTCATGTTCTCCTTCTCGACGTCAGTGGTGGGGCACTGACTTTTGCCGAGAATAGTACCAGTTGTGATAGGCAGTATTCCCTTTTTGGAATCGATCATATCGAATCGTCTCAGAACCTTATCAATATAAGTGTCCTGTCTCAGGCCAATCAACCTATTGGCTCGATCTCGATATATCTTGATTCCAAGGATATACTGCGCCTCTCCTAAGTCCTTCATTGAGAAACACTTACACAACCATCTCTTGACTGACTCAAGGAGCGGTTTGTTGTTTCCAATGATCAGTATGTCATCTACATACAGGACTATAAATGCAATGTGGCTCCCACTTACCTTCTTGTATACACAAGCATCCTCCTCATTCTGAATGAAGCCAAATTCTTTAATTGCTTCATCGAATCGGAGGTTCCAACTGCGAGAAGCTTGCTTGAGTCCATAAATGGATCTCTGAAGCTTACATACCTTCTTAGGTCCTTTCGGACATGTAAAGCCTGGAGGTTGTGTCATGTACACATCCTCCTCAAGGTTTCCATTAAGGAAAGCGGTCTTTACATCCATTTGCCATATCTCATAGTCATAATATGCGGCAATGGCTAAGAGGATCCGAATAGACTTGAACATGACTATCGGTGAGTAGGTTTCATCATAGTCAATACCATGAATTTGTTTGAAACCCTTCGCCACTAGTCTAGCCTTGTAAACATGGACATTTCCATCTTTATCAAGCTTTTTCTTAAAGACCCACTTACACTCGATAGGTCTAGCACCTTCGGGTAAGTGAACCAATGTCCAGACATCATTCTGGTACATAGAGTCTATCTCGGATTTCATGGCTTCAAGCCATGACTCGCTATCTGGCCCTTTCATTGCGGCTCCATAAGTATAAGGCTCGTCGTCTTCTATCAAGAAGGATTCCCCATACCATCTATCGGGAACATGACAAGTCCTACTGGATTTCCTAAGGGTCGGTACTTCTTCAGGAGTTTCATCTACCGTGGATCTAGGGTCCAAGATAGGATCCATCATGAATGGAGGATCTACTTCCTGAAGTGAGCCTGCCGAGTTCGTTAACTCGACTTGCTCATTTGATGAGACACTTGGGTTCAATAACCCATCTCTCTCATTCAATGAGTTTCTTGAGTTCGACAACTCAACTTGCTCATTAAACGTGTCGAATGAGTTCATTAACTCATTCGGCTCATCATCTTGAACTTCTTCAAGTTGTACCGTATTTCTGACATTTCCTGATAAGAACTCTTTCTCAAGGAAATGTGCTGTCCTAGCCACGAAAATCTTATTTTCTGGCTTAAGGTAGAAATAATACCCTTTGGTTTCCTTTGGATAACCAATGAAATGGCACAAGTCAGCCTTTGGGCCTAGCTTGTCTACGTTCAATTTCTTGACGTAGGCCAAGCAACCCCAAACCCTGAGGAAGCTAATCTTGGGACGTTTCCCAAACCACATCTCATATGGTACTTTCTCAGCTGACTTGGTTGGACAATTATTTAAGGTAAGTGCGGCAGTTTGCAACGCGTAACCCCAGAAGCTGACATGTAGGTCGGTTCGACTCATCATGGATCGCAAACTGTCTAACAGAGTGCGATTCCTCCTTTCGGACACACCATTATGTTGTGGTGTTCCGGCCGGTGTGAGTTGTGAAACAATTCCACAATCTCTAAGATGAGCGTCAAACTCGTGGCTCATATATTCGCCTCCTCGATCGGATCGAAGAGTCTTAATAGTCTTGCCGAGTTGATTCTCCACTTCATTTTGGAATTCTTTGAACTTTTCAAAGGCTTCACTCTTGTGCTTCATTAGATAGACATAGCCATAACGGCTAAGGTCATCCGTGAAGGTAATGAAGTAGGGAAAACCACCTCTTGCAGGAGTGTTCATTGGACCACATACATCGGTATGTATTATCCCCAATAAATCACTTGCCCTTTCACTCGTTCCAGTGAAAGGCGATTTGGTCATCTTGCCTAAAAGGCATGATTCGCATTGGTCATATGATTCAAAATCAAGTGACTCAATAATTCCACTTTCGTGGAGTTTCTTGATGCGATTTTCATTTATATGACCAAGTCTGCAATGCCATAGGTAGGTAGGATTCAAGTCGTTAGGCTTGTTCCTTTTAATATTTACGTTATATACCTCATGATCCTCATCTAGTATGAAAAGGCCATTTTGGTTTGAAGCTTTTGCATAAAGTAAACCATCACGATTAATAGAACACATATTTCTTTCCATAAGGATGGTAAAACCATCATTGTTCAAAACAGATATGGAAATAATATTTCTAGAAATAGCGGGAATACAATATACATTATTTAAAACTAAGACCATCCCGGATGGTAGTTTTAAATCTATCTTGCCCACGGCAACTGCAGCAACCTTTGCTCCATTGCCCACCCGCAAGTCCACCTCTCCCTTCCGAAGAGCTCTACTGTCCTGTAGTACCTGCATATTTCGACAAATATGAGAACCACATCCTGAGTCAAGTACCCAAGTAGAGTTATTAGAGGTGATAAAAGCTTCAATAACGAATATACCTGCCGAAAGAGTCCCACTCTTCTTGTCTTCGAGGTACTTCTTGCAGTTCCTCTTCCAGTGACCAGGTGTATTACAATAATGACACTGGTCAGTCCCCTTAGGACCTTTAGCCGGAGTTTTGGAAGTCTGGGCCTTGACTGTTTTGATAGATCCAGTCTTGGCCTTTCCCTTCCATTTCCCCTTGCCTTTCTTAAAGGCCTTCTTGTTCTAAATCATCAGAACAGAGGGAGTAGGGGTAGAGCTCTTCCCACACTTCAACGCAGTATCAGCCGTGCTGATCATGTTATGTAACTCCGATAACGATTTATCGAAGTCATGCATGTTGAAGTTCATGACAAAGTTACCAAACTTGTCAGGAAGGGAACAGAGGATTATGTCAACGGCCAAATCCTTGGAAAACTGAGTTCCCAAAGACTCAAGTCTCTCGATGATCCCAATCATCTTGAGAACATGAGGACTGGCCTGTTGACCATTGGATAGTTTGCAATCCATGAGGGCACAAACAGCTTCGTACCGCTCATTTCTTGCCCGCTTCTGGAACATCTCTTCCAGTCTGCTGTACATGTCATATGCTGCCACATTTTCGAACTGAATCTGAAGATTCGGTTCCATGTTGGCTAGCATAAGACATTGGACATCCAATGCATCATCCACGTGTACATCATATGCACTACGTTCTAGCTCATCGGCATTATCTCCGGGTGGTGGAGGAAGTTCTTCCTTAAGAACATACTCGACTCTCTCGTGCTTGAGAACGATTCTCAAGTTACGAGACCAGTCGTTGAAGTTATTGCCATTGAGTTTACACTTCTCAAGTGTAGATCGGAGTGAATTTGAAGTTGATTTCTTAGCAGTTGCCATCTAAAAACATGCGAGTATGAAACGACATTCAGTTTAATTTATATGTAAAACATACGATACAAGTAAAGCATGCTTGAAATAATAATACGAGTACCAACAACCCCTCGAAGTGTACAAGTATACCAAGACCCCACGGACTTGGGTATGAGCGGCACACGCAATCATCCTCATAGTCCAATCCATGGGTAAGTCCTACTAGACTATCATATATTAATCATCCAATGATTATATATGACTCTTGGCGTCTATCATTAGTCGTTTTATGACACTATAGGCTTCCTTTGCCAAACGGGCCGGTTCGATGGGCTAACCTGTAGCCACGTTTTAAGTAACCTTAGTTCACCATAAAGGGATGGATTACATTTGCCGGTTCGATGGGCTAACCTGTAGCGCATGTAATCCCATTGCCTCCTATTCCTATGAATCAAAGTGCCCATCTAGGGATGATCCACCCGAAACGTAGGAAAGTTTGACAACTTTGAACTTAGGTTTGGCAAACACTTAATTATTACGTGGAGGGGTTTAGATTAAACATGTAATCCACATTTCATGCATATCACATAAGGTATACATATACTTCAAGAAAATATATGTAAGCATGAAACATGGCATGAATAATAAACACTTTAAAGGGACGTGATATGGCCTAAAAGACATTAAATAAAACTAGTCTAACTAGTTCTAAACTAAGTCCTTGGTCTCCGTCTTCTTGGACATCGCCATGCTCTAAGTCCGTCTCTTCATGTCTTGTTACATAATCAACTTTCGCATTAAATGGCACATGCGCCGCGAAAAAGAAATAACAATACAATAATTTAAAAAGACACATGCGTCGTATTTCAATATCAAGGACAGTACGCAGACTGTATTTCGAATAAATACTAGGCCATATCAAATCCCCATTCCATTCAGATTACAGTTTATATATGCATAACACATTATACATAAATCACATAAACATGCTAGGAATGGAATAAAACACACAAGCAACACACAACTCACACACATACTCACATTCAAATAATGTGAACATAGTCATACATGCATATCATAACCTTTAGAACTTACACAATGAAACTAGCTCATAGAAGTATATGTTTAAAGGTAGTGTGAATATGCTACAAATAACATATAAAAGAGTAGTGCTACAAAGTTATACCTTTGAAGCGTGAGCGGAAGCTTTGTAAATCTTTAAGCGCTTATCCCCACACCTTGCTCCTTTGCTTTCTCCTTGAAGAAATGTCTATCGCCAAGGTGATATGAAACTACTATGAAATAGTCCACACCAATACCTTAGATAGCAATAAGACACACTTGGACTAGTGTGTGTTATTGAGGAGTATGTAGTCTTTACTACTATAGCAAAAATGTAGAACTAGTTCTACACTCTACACTTAGAGTTTTGCTAGAGGGTTGAGGTTGAAGATGAAGTGTGTTTGTTTGTGTTCTTGTGTTCTATAGCAAGAGATATGCAAGACTTAGATTGATCCTCTACCCATTCTATATCATCTTATGATATAGAATGGATGATGAAACACATTATACACTAAACAAACACATTAACCATCCATATGGTTAATGCCTCTTGGTCCATGGAAGATTCTCTTACAAGAGTTCTTCCCAAGACTTACAAAGCCTTCCCAAGGCATAAAGTAGCCACCAAGATGTCAACCATTCATGATGATGGAATTAATTAATCTTAATTAATTAATTAAATCATATCTTATTTAATTAATTCATTAATTAATTAAATCATTTCAATAAATGATAATATATATATATATCTCACATATATATATATACATAAACCCCAAATGGTGTGTCCGGAACCAATTCCGGGCGCACCATCGGTTCGGTCGGGACACGATCTCGATCGAACCGAAATTCTTCAATATGGATCAAATCCCTTATTCACTTTCGGGTCACTACTCGAAAGTAACTTCGGTAATTGTTACGTGTGTGACCTCATAGCCCGAGTAACGAAGGCATCGGGATTCTACGTATAAGACCGTATACACGAATCCCGAAGATCATCGAGAGAGCCTAGTCTGCCATTCGATGACCCCCGGCATTATCTCGGGTGAGACTACTGATAGTTCAGATAACTATCGGTTGTTGAACCGTATATATAGATGATATAGTTCACGGGCACTAATTGAGGAAATTGACACATCAATTTCCAACACCTAGCTGTCGCTATTGTGGAGCCTACAAATTTTATAGAGAGACCGCGAATTTTTGTTGTTCCTCTGGGCAGGTTTCGCTAGCAAACACTGTCTTGCCGGACTATTTGGTTAAGCTTCTTACGGGAAATGATGAGTCGTCAAAGGATTTCCATATTCTTATACGCACCTACAATAATCATTTTGCATTCAGCACTATGAGTATCCATTGTGATGAGCGCTTTGAGAAGCGTAATCGTGGCATTTATACAGTCCGTGCACAGGGGCAGGTTCACCATTTCCTAAATGACCTGTTACCGAGTGATTCATCAGCTACCATGGTTGGTCTGCAGTTTTATTTCTATGACCCGGCTGAACAAGTAGCTTCTCGAACATCAACATTACCTCGCCTGAGGGAGGAAACTGTTGCTGGTCTTGTCAGAATTATGGAGCCGAACCCATATTCTATTTTCTTAAAGCACCTGTCTACATTTGAAGACCTTGATCAATATTGCATAGTCATCAGGTCAGATTCTAAGCTTGACCAGCGTGTGTATAATGTTCCATCTTCTAACGAAGTTGCTGGCATTTGGATTGAGAATGATAGTGGTTCAAGTGCAACTTCTATTGAACGTGACATACGTGTCTATGCGAGATCCGGTCATAGTCACTATATTCAATATTACTTTTCATGCTATGACCCGCTTCAATACGCCTTAATGTTTTCGTCTGGTGAACCGGGCTGGCATGGCAATATCCCCACTGTGGGATCAGTCGCAATCGAAGAATGTCCCGACATTGGCTCTTCTTGTTTCCCACCTGATCCTGCTGAAATGTCTTCATTCGATGCTATGGTTGATGGGGAGATTATAGGTCAGTTTGGATAATCATCGCACTCCTCATGATACATTTCTTTCTTTTCTTTTCATATATATATATGTTTAAATTCTGTTCTTTTCATATATATATGTTAATGGGATTAAAATTTTATTTTCAGTATATATTTCGACCTATCTTTTATGAACTTTTTTTTTGGTTGGCAGCTCACAATGTTTCCAAGAAACGTTACAGGCAGGCACCTGTTGGTATTAGTACGGCCTTTCTTCGCACAAATAAGAGGCCAACTGTGAGTTGTAGGCAATATTACGCATATAAGTCGCAACAACGTCCTAACGATAAGTCATTCCTGTTGCGGTTTGGTCGACTATTACAACAATTTGTGGTTGATATGTACATTAAGATTGAGGCGATGAGGTTGGCCTATTTTGAGAATAATCAAGACAAAATGCGAGTTGACTGCTACAAGGGTGTGGCAGATAGTGTTATTTCAGGAATTGAAAAGGGTGGAGAGGTTGGTAAGCGTGTTTATCTTCCACGTACATTTATTGGTGGGCCTCGAGACATGCGACATCGCTCTTTGGACTCGATGTCGCTCGTACAGGAGTTTGGCAGGCCAGATTTGTTTTTCACCATTACATGTAATTCAAACTGGCCAGAAATAAAGGAATGTTTAGCTCCTGGAGAAGAGGTGCTGAATAGACCGGATCTCGTTGTGCGTGTGTTCAAGGCAAAACTTAGCATTCTTCAAGATCGCATAATGAAAGATAAGATATTTGGAGAGGTTGCGTCTATTTTGCACGTTGTGGAATTTCAGAAGAGGGGGTTGCCGCATGCTCACTTTTTGGTCATATTAAAACCTTGTTCCAAATTACTTACCCCAGAAGCTTATGATCGATTCGTGAGTGCCGAACTGCCTGACAAAGAATCTGATCCATATTTGTATGGACTTGTTGTTAAGCACATGATGCATGGCCCATGTGGTGATCTAAATGAAGAAAATGTATGTATGCGAGATGGCAAATGTAAGAATAGATATCCGAAACAGTTTGTCGACCATACGATGCATGGAAAAGGATCTTATCCTGTGTATCATAGGAGGGATGATGGCCGTTCTGCAGTAGTGAGGGGTAAGACCCTTGACAATCGTTGGGTTGTGCCTTATAATCCTAAACTATTGGCGGAGTTCGGGTGTCACTTCAATATTGAAATATGTTGTGATATAAGAGTTGTGAAGTATTTATATAAGTATATCCATAAAGGGCATGATAGAATTTCTTTCCAAATCAGTCCAGATAGAGGGGGGGAAAATGTAAATGAAATCGACAACTTTCGCAACGCTAGATGGGTCTCGCCTCCGGAGGCCGTATGGAGGATATATGGTCTAACGTTGAGTGCAATGTACCCATCAGTTTTGCAGCGTCAGGTGCATTTACCAGATTTCCAGACAGTTCGATTTCAAGATGATGATGATTTGGAAAGTATCATGAAAGAAGAAAGGTTGAAACGAAGTATGCTTACTGAATTTTTCTTGATGAATTTAACAGACCCAGAGGCACGCCGATTGAATTGTGTGTACAAAAGGTTTCCAGTGTATTATGTGTGGGATTCAGCGAAGCGAGTGTGGAAGAGGCGAAAAAGAGGTGTCGTCATCGGTAGGTTATGTACAGTCAATCCATGTGAGGATGAACGGTATTACCTCCGTGTGTTGCTTCTAAACGTATGCTGCCCCACGTCTTTCACCGACTTGTTGACTGTTGATGGGGTTATTTGTGAAACCTATCAAGAAGCAGCTTATAAGCGTGGTTTGCTGCATCGAGATGATGACATTGAGAAGTGTATGGAGGAAGCATCGATCAGTCAGATGGCACCATCTTTGCGGATGTTGTTTGCTACTTTATTGTTTTATTGCAAGCCATCAAAACCTGCTGACTTGTTTAGTAAGTTCTATGATTCTATGTCTGATGATTTTGTGAGGGCAAATGAAGATCGGCATATGAAAGAGAGTGAAGTCTTGCATCGTGTGTTGTTGGGAATAAATGATACTCTAAAATCACTTGGAAAGCATGTCGATGATTACCATATCGTGTCTTTTGCATTTGAGTCTACTGAAAATGAAGAACTCACAAGGGAGATATCTGCAGAACTTAGCCTCCCTGTTCCAGTTGAAGATCTGGATGCTCTTCATCAGTTGAATCAAGAGCAACGTTTAGCATTTCAAACTATATTTGATAAGGCAATGGCTAATGAAGGTGGTGCATTTTTTATCGATGGACCAGGGGGTACTGGAAAAACATTTCTCTATAAAGTCTTACTTGCACATGTAAGATCAAAAGATTTTATTGCACTGGTTGTAGCCTCATCTGGAATTGCTTCGTCTTGTTTTATAGGGGGGCGTACAGCTCATTCTAGGTTCTAAATTCCTATCGATGTTGGTTCTGGTGTCAGCTGTCAAGTTGCTTATCAAAGTGGAGATGCTTATCTCATTAAAAAGTCTAGAATTATCATTTGGGACGAGGCTCCCATGGCAAATAAGGCTACAATTGAAGCGCTAGACAAACTGCTGCAAGATTTGTGCAAGAATAAGACATTGTTTGGAGGTAAACTTGTTGTCTTTGGAGGAGATTTCAGGCAAGTATTACCTGTTGTGCGAGGCGGTAGTTGATTACAACAAATCGGTGCTAGCATGGTTAGTTCTGACCTTTGGGTCCATTTGACAAAGATATGCTTAACTATTAATATGCGTGCTCGTGAGGATCCAGGATTCATGGAATTCTTGATGGATGTTGGCAATGGCGAGGTACCAACAAATGATGTTGGGCAAATTCAATTACCCATACCAATGGTTGTGCCATACACCA
The DNA here is from genome assembly GCA_003412495.2 of Echium plantagineum. NCBI lineage: Eukaryota > Viridiplantae > Streptophyta > Magnoliopsida > Boraginales > Boraginaceae > Echium > Echium plantagineum. The sequence goes on along the minus strand of CM016566.1, from coordinate 29,697,681 downwards.
CGCATGATGAGTCTCTTGAGATGTTAATATCTCATGTTTATCCATCTTTGGATTTGTTTGCAAGGAGTCCTTTCACCATGATGAAACGCGCTATCCTTTCTCCAAAAAATGAGTTTGTCAATGATATAAACTCAATGTTGATTGATAGAATGGAAGGTGAGGCTGTTGTGTATGTAAGCGATGATCAGGCTAAACATGCGGGTGATCAAGGAGATTACCTCGACTATTTGAACAGCCTAGAGCCAAGGGGTCTCCCTCAACACCGTTTGATTCTAAAGATTAATGGTCCAGTTGTGTTACTACGTAACATCAATCCAATTGAGGGCTTGTGTAATGGAACAAGGCTGATCTGTAAGGTGCTTAGACCTAATGTTGTTGGTGCGGTCATTGCATCAGGCCAATTTACTGGAAAGCAAGTATGGATTCCGCGAATTCCTTTAGAACCGAGCCCTGGAGACAACAAGTATCTTATACCCTTTGTCTGCAGGCAGATACCTCTACGCTTGTGTTTCGCCATGACAATAAACAAAGCGCAAGGCCAGACCCTAGATTATGTAGGCTTATATCTTAAACAATCTGTGTTCACACATGGTCAACTCTATGTGGCATTATCTAGGGCTCGTAATGGAAGCAATGTCAAAGTTCTGATTCTACCTCCAACCTGTAATGATGAGGGCACACGTTATACGGCAAATGTGGTCTACAAAGAAATCCTTGCACAAGCAAGGACAGACATATCTTGATCTGCCATTCGCACACATTTTTTTGGACTCTTTTGAGTATTATAAATACTTTTGTGAAGCACCCTATAGAACCTTTGCCTTCAACTATCTTTATATGCTATATCTCTTTTATTATATATCATATATATAAGACTTGAGTCATCTACTTATGCGGCGATTAAGCTGTAGATCACTAATGGCCACTTTTGGAATTGGAAATGCTCAAAAGTGTTATCTTAAGTTAAGCTTGACATCCAGTTGACTTCTTTTTTTAGATTCTGAATGCAAGTTTGTGTTGATTGTGTGGGCTTTCTTACATATGCAAATATTTCCAATATAAATAGCCTTGTTACCTTTGTTGGACTGTGGCAGAGATGCTTGTTAATTTCATTTGGTCTGCATTTTTCTTTAAGTTTATCATCAATGTGACGAATGGGTGATGTCTTCCTGATTGACTGTTCTGTGCTTTAACAGGTCTACACATCTCGGCAGAATGGGTGAAAATATAGTATTAATTCCAGAAGTCAAGCAAGGAATGGAACACTGGACCACCAAGATAACAATAACAGAAGAGATGCCCACTCTTGTTGGCCACGCACGCGGTACACGCTATAAACGTTACATGTTCACCGACTCCGAGGTAGTAAACTACACTTCTGTCATGTATTACTTATAGCACACCCTCGTATTATGTTTTCCTTACTATTATGTCACAGGGCAATACAATCCCTGCTATTGTATATGGACCAACCATCGATTTATTTACCAAGGCATAAATTACATGGAGTCTACAGCATATCTAATGCCAATGTTCAATCTCAAAAAGGTCCATACAATATGCACGGGCATCCAGTCCATTGGGTTTTACAGCGAAGAACTCTGATTCGTCCTCATTGTAATGAAGAGCCAAACCTGCGCTACTTCCTTGATGGCCTTACACCATTGAGTTTAATTTCTGATACAATGGGTGATGCGGAAGCAATAATTGGTTGGTTTATTCTACAAAACTTCTTTCCCTTGACTGTATACACTCATGTATCTGACATATTTCTGTCCAACCACATACATCATAATTTATAACTCAATATCTTATGAAAACTATATTTTAGATGTTATGGCTGTTGTCATCAAATTTGAAGATACAAAAGCAGTGAAAACTAAATATGGTGAAGGCAGTGTGCAGACTTTCAAAATAGTCGATACCAGGTACTCAGTAATCATTTTTATATTACCTCATTAAAGACCATTCTAACATAGATTTAACCTTTGCTCTCAGCCTCCGGCCAATGGTACTTACTATATAGGACCAACAATTACAACACTATGGGACTCTTCTTGAATCTGCAGCTGCTAGCTTTTCAGTGATTGTCGCGAAAAGAGTCAAAGTGAAGAATTTCCGAGGTAACTCTTTTCACTCTATTTCATTCTTTATGCTTGCAATTTTAGTTCCATATAGTTTTCCTATCTAACTTGTGTCACAGGCCCGGCTTTAACCTCAACCAATACAACATCTATGACAATTGATCCTCCAATTGAAAATGCCATAACACTCAAAGCATGGTTCGTATGAGACTATTGTATCGCTTCCAGTATTTTGTATGCTATCATAATCAAATTTACTCATTTCATTTATTTATAGTAAGCATTCATCATATAGGTTTGATAGTGTGCGCGAACTAGAGTTGCCAAATCTAATAGGTGACTACTCCATCACCATGTATAAGAGTCTTGTTGATAATAACATGGTTAGGAAGCACTCTGTGGGAGAAATAGAAGCAAGTCAGAAGGTATCCGACTTCAAAGTATATTTTTATTCATATTCTAAATATTTTATAGTTTTGTAACTCTAACAATATTTATATTTAAAAGTGCGGCGATTTCTGGTCACGAGCATTTCTTCAGCTACCAGATGAGGACCAACAGTTTCACTATATTGGTTGTGCTAACTGTCATACTAGCATTAACTCTTTGGTTGGAATTGGATACCGATGCTTGTTATGTGAGACAGATGTAATCGCTTCAGTCAGATTCTGTAGAAATTTTGAAGATGATATTTACCTAGATGTATTGTCTATTTGTGGCTAACTTTCATCAGTTATTGCAGGCCAAAAGTTACGATGGATGTCTTTGACCATAGAGGGAGAATAAAGGTTGGGGCTATTGCATCTGTTGCTGAACAGATTCTGGACTATACTCCAACACAACTTGGCAAAATTGTCAAAGAGGTAATAGGTCTATTAGTATTTATGAATTCTTAAGTGTTATGTACTGTCTATAAGCTGACACTTTTAATATTCAGGGCACTGCCCTCGACCCTCAAAGCATACGAAATGGCTTTCACGACAAGATGTATCTGGTATTACTTCGCCGTTCTTATAACAAAAGTTCAGAGAAGCCGATGCGTCTTCTCCTTGTTGCGTATTTTGATAACACGGTGTATCCAGAGAATGAAATAACTTCTAATAGTCCAACACATGCTGATATCTCCAATGATGTATCAAATGTGACCTTCTCAGCATCTGCCATACCTTACACACCGGCGCAAATCTCTGTTAACACATTGTCTGAGTCATCCTCTCAAACCACGTTACAAGTTTCTCCGCTCAAGCGTCAGCTTCAGAATGTCTCAATCCAAACAGGTGCTTGGAACTAAAACTGCCATCTCCTTTTTATTTGGCCCTTATCTTTATTATTTTTAAATGGCTTTTATTCTCTTTATCTAACTAGGTAGTCCCGCAAAGAAAGCATTGTTCGCTGATATCTCAAATTCTGACAACCCAACAGCAATTGATGTAATTGTTCCATTAGCTGGAAAATCAAGAAATACATCAGACGAACAGATTCAACCTTCATCTCCATGATAATATGTTAAATGTCCTTTTGATAACTTCCTAGTTAAACAAACATTCTGTCTAGAATTGTAATATGGCTTCGTGATACTTTATCTATGTTCAATTTAATATAGTACTGATATATGACCGATGGCAGTGGGCATGCCATTGTAGACATTATGATGTACTTCAGCTTCTGAAGCTCAAGTACCTTTTGTTCTAAAACATATAGAATGCTATATGTATAATTCAGGGTGACTTCTATGCTTGCTAATGAAATATATTATGTAGTACTATGAACTCTTTTTAAGTACCTTCAATGTTATTAATTATCACTATCATTATTATACCTTTGATTGCACGCCATGGAATAACTATTTGTGGTTGTATCGTAATGACTATTTCTGGCTCCATTGGTGTGTTATTTTAGCATCTGCTTTCATTAAAGAACACATATTAAATATCAGAATTGGCTAGCTGGTTTATGAGATGTCTTGGCGATTTTGCTCTTAATATAAGCCTCTCATATTGCTTACAGACACAATGGTTAACTCCTTATGTGCATCTTTAGTTAATTAAACTTTCTACCATGCATCTTGAGCTTTTTACAACCTGATGGCAATCCCAATTAGCAACATAAAAGAGTATATAAAATCTGTTAATGTAATTTCATATGGGATTTATATATCGAACATTTACTAAAACTCTAATCTTTCATAAACAGCAGTGATGTACTCGAGAAACAAATACCAAAAGAAAAGTGATTATCAAGCACAATATCCGACAAAAAAGGAACGCATTAACTACAAGACCAAAGCATGATTACTAAACTTCCGAAAGAAACTTCTATATTGACAAAACAAAACCAAATCATGACAAGCCATGATATGATTAGAAGAAGTTCTTTTACATTGTAACTAAAAAAGGGCGACACAACAAACACTACGATTAACTACCAATACGAACTAGGAAATCACACAGGATTGACACCACTATGATGTATTCCTAAACAACTTTTAAACAACATTCAGCCATCCTTCATACTGCATACTACATCAACCCATGGCACTGACAAAAGGTCCTTTGCATCCTTGCTTAGATGAACTTATAATAAGAGCGAGACCATTCATATATCGCTTCCAAGTTGTTATAGCCAATCACAATCATCTCAGACTCTTCAGCTCCATTGAGAAAAAAGAACAGCTTGAAGCCAGTCTCCAACTCACATGCTTCAACTAGAGCACACCAACGCTCTCCTCGAAAGTAGCCAAGACTAACATCTACGTTTGGGAATACTCTTTCACCACTACGGATGTTTATTTGATTGTGTTGGTGCACGCTCAGGTGCTTTGCTAGGTTTAAAGGAACACGCTGCAATCCAAAATATCTCTAATTCAAGCCTAATAGTCACCAACATATAAACATACAAAAAGCCGATCATATAAAAGTTCAAAACATTAACAAGTAGCATTACCAAGTTGTGATAATTAGTTTCTTCGTATAAGCATACACCACTAGGCTTGGCAAAGAAGAGCGGCACGAATTCAGGGAAATAGGTTGTGCGAATGGTGGCGGTTGGTGCAGTGTCAGGTAATAAGGCTTCATCCAGCAGTCCAGATCGAACTACAAAAGCAGCAGAATTCAAATCCCATATGGACATCTTTCCCATGCCATTTCTGAATTTCAGTATCCAGATATTCCGACCAACGCTGTGTGCAGCTAGGAGTATGGTCCCTGACAACACCTTGGCACGATTGATGAATGTATGCCAGCCTGAACCGAGCACGCGCTTACGAACGACTATGGAAATATTCCACCCTCCATAGCGGATGACCACGCACCCATCCCCTTCATTATTCAAACCCTCAGTAAATGCTTCAGGAAGTTTCTAAACATATGAAACAACAAAAATAATCAGAAACTTCAATTTCAAATATTTAAAGAAAAAAGTCAGGTTCCATCACCACCGTTTCGAAAGCATACACATAGTCCAGCACGAAATAGCAAGTTCCTCCTACCAATTTCAAACAGTCAATACAAAATTAAATCACACTCAGCACTGATATAAAATCGTAACTTAGAATACAAAAAAATTATCAAACTTACCAGGCAACATTTCAGACAAAGACTTTGAATATTGTTGTTTTTGTTAGGTGTAATTCAATCTACAAAAAGCCTCCATTTATAGCCAAATTCCTTAGCTTCAGAGTGAATCTGTGGCCCCTAAATTCAACAATGCACTCCATATCATATCCCTTGAGATATGGAATTGTCAATTCAGATAAATTCATGCAGGTACTCGATTTTTGTTTGTCCAATAGGAGTGACTTGCTCTCTGAAATCACCAGTGAGGAAACGTGCAACAATGAAGAAGAAATTCAATTCCTAAAAAATGTAGTTCGATAATACAAAACATATCAGTTAGGCTGACGAATCGGACCTAGATTTAGGTGGACTAAATATCCAAACAAAGACTTGAAGAATTGAGATCACTTCTCATATAGGGCTTCATATAAGACATATCAGTTGGGCTGACGAATTGGATCTAGATTTAGGTGGACTAAATATCCAAACAAAGACTTGAAGAATTGAGATCACTTCTTATATAGGGCTTCATATAAGCCTTCATGAGAGTAGTTATTAAAAATATAGGTCTTCATATTCTTTAATTTCTAATTTATCACTTTCCATATTATATATGGTAAGATTTTTTATTAATTAATTAATTAATTAAATAAATTTAATATTAGTGAAGAAAACGTGAAAATAAATAATGGAATATCGGACGGTCTATAGCATTGATGAGAGACGACATCGAAGATACAAGTTGGATATGGAATATGCCCCACCTCACAAGTCAACAAGACGTGAAGAAAACGTGAAAAAACCAAACGTGAGAAAAGCGCTAAAAAATATTATCAAAGCCATATTTCATAAAATGAAGATCAATATTTTTTATACATGTTAGGCATTTATTATTGTGACTATTATTCATTAAATAAAATAATTATATTAACTAGAGATTCACAAAATAAATTATAATTCACAAAATAACATCTAATTTGTTTAAAGATAACCGTCTTCTCTCTATTGGTTTAAATTTGAAAAAATGAAAGGGGTTCAACAATTTAAATTTATGATGGTCTTTTTAAGATGGGCATTTATGTTAAACAAGCGTGGTGCTAACTTAACCAAATGGAGAAATTCTTTCAACTAACACTACAAGAAAAAGGGCTTTTTCTTACGCTAGCAAAAAGGTAACAAAAGCCCCTAAAATAGTAACGAATGGGTTTTTGTTACGCTTTTTTACGTTTTTGTTACGATTTTGGCGGCGTGGCAAATACCGCCGTGGTAAATGTATTCGTTACGCCTAAAAATCGTAACAAAAACCTTTTTGTTACGCTCCGTAACAAATGCTGTTTTTGTTACGATTATAGCTGGCGTAACGAAAGAATTTCTTTTGTTACGTTTTCCCATGCGTAACAAATAGTTTCATTTGTTACACTATCCACATGCGTAACAAAAGACTTTTGTTATGATTTCGAGGCGTAACGAATAGGTTATAAAATGTTATAAATGATATTTGTTACGCTCCCTTTTTCCTAACAAATAATAGATTATATAATAGACATCAAAAATTAATAATATATCGAGAATTGAATATTAATAACAAAATAATTGTATTATATTATAAATCTATAATATGCAGAATATCAAATCCGAAAACACAAATTAAGTGTATCATACTAGTATATTCCCAAACACAACTAAAGTACGTGCGTGAAATACGTCAAACTAGGAACACTCAAAAGCTATCGTTGGGTTACTATTTGGGAGCTTCAAAATGATGTTGGAGTGTGTTGCTGAACTACTGCTATACTGAACTGTCTCCTCTTCCTTTTTCTGGACTTGGAAGGCTTTTCTGAACTACAACTGCTAATTTTCCAGGACCTACATAAACAAAGTAGTTAATGTATGATATAGAAGAACAATGAAGGTTCATATTAAAATAGAACATCTGATGAACATACATCTACTTTAGGCCAAGCAAGAACGGTGTTGATTGCTTGTCCAATAGTGAAAGCATCTCCATCTTCAACTGATCCACTTAGTATGTAAGTTGGGCATATAACATTCTCCACAATTATTTTCCAATGATCTGGGCCAAGAGGCATATTAGCAACTTTTGCTCGAGGATCTTCGCTTAGCACAATCCCATGAGCAACAACTTGTTTGGGAATGCCATCACCTAACAAATCCACCTTTCGACCATCCTACAGATTCACCCCATGCTCATTATACTGAAACAATATGATCGATAAGGAAGATGAATAATATGAAAATTTTGTCCCATACCTTCCTTATAGAGGGGGCTGGAGCTAACTGAACCTGCCTACCGATACTAGTTGCATCAGGTACCTAGTGAAATACATGGAACAAGTAAAAAATCAGAAGCAACGGTGAACGATTTATTATCAAATCAGCTTGTAACAATTACACAGGTCGAAAGCCATCACATAAACTTGAAGAATATATAGCAGAACTGGATATGGTAAGAGACAAGCAAATACAAAATGATTTTGTTACAAAATTGGTATAGCAGGACTACATATGAGAAGTCTAGTAAGTAATAACCTACACATGAAGATCCTCGTACTGATCTCTTTTTTTTTCTTCTAAATTCTTGTATAAGTATGTATACTTTTTTGGAACATAATCAAGTAATGAAGCTTACTTTAAGGTTAGTGTCAGTGGCTCTATACAAGCCATCATCAGCTGCACGAGCATGCTAGGCCACTATCATACTCAATCACATGAACCAAAAACAAAGACTAAAAATAAGTTCAAAACAGAATGTATACTTCAAAGCTGGGGCCAATCATACTCAAGCACAGGGACAAATAACAAACTGGTTCAGAATTGTGAACTCTATTATGAAGAGTCGAAAGTAGTGTACTAAAGAAGCCGACAAATTGCAATTTACAAAAATTAGTAAACTTACTTCAGGCATGCCATTTGCTGAACAAGATCCAATTCTAGGAGATGGTTGAGGGGCACCATAAGTAGCTATCAACTCATCAAGTGCTGCCATTTTAAGACGCATATCTTCCTTCATTTGGTTGTACTCTTCCTTTTCTTCTTTTAAACTCAGTACTTGTTCTGTAAACGCCTCACTTTCTTGAATAGTACGCCTGCCTCGAGAAGTTGAAGAACCATTCAACATCTTGTGAATGGTCTTGCCTACACAAGTAACCTTTCCTCGTTTGTTATTTTGAACAACCTCCTGGTACAACTGGAAGACCTCCTAACCACTAGGTCATTCGATGTTCTCAGCTTGAAACGTGTGTTGATATCATAACGTTGGTTGATCCTATGGCTCGTTCCTTAGCAAGTTTGTACCTACAAAACATGCTTACAATAAGACATAATGCTCGAGAAATATATAAAGACGCCTTTATATGAATATTTCTGTAAATGCGCTTATTTTCCCATTTACCCTACCACAGTATATATATAATAAAAAATACAAGGAATTGGAAGTTAAAACTGCCCACGTAATCTTTAATCATAAGAAAGACATTTTTAATTGGAATCCAAGTACCCACTAATACGTTATCTTTACCTTTAAAATGTATATATAACTGGAAAAATAAAGGGAATTGGAAGTTCAAACCCCATGTCATCATTAATGCAAAAAGAATATTTAATAAAAATATTTAATCCAATGACCCACTAATTCGTCAACCCTACCTTTAGTCTATCGCATGAGTATCACAACTTCTATCGTTCGAAGGAAAAAAACTTGCCTTTAATACAACTGTTAAATGTTTATCAGAGTAATGCAACAATATATAATCCAAGTCATTTATGACATCACGAGAAGCATGAAGTGAAGAAATTTAATGCAATAAAATACGTTAGTCATTCAACATCGTTTAATAGAACGACGAAATTATAGTTCCCTCCATATTACATATGTAAGAAACAGAGTCACCAGCACGTCCGAAATAACTAATTAAATATGTAAACTAAAATACGTTATCAAGAGAGAATGACAATGTTATAAAAATCATTTGAAGCGACTACAAATTACAAAATACGAGGCGCATTCGCCATTGGACGGACAATACACATCACATGTAAACCACTACCCGGGTCATTTATCTCAATAACACACTAAGGCACAAAGATATGATTCAACAACGCATTTAACCCACTAGTGGGGTCAGTTAGCCACTGAGGCACAACTCCAGAAGCACGACGTACAAACGGCCGAAACAAAGGAGTATGATGAATCCTCGCACATTAGAGGAGATCATCCCATTCTTTATACATTATGGATAAGATAATTGTATGTCCAGTGGTTAAACGGGTTAGATTACCCAACTAGTGGATAGAATAAGTTGTTTACTGTTTCAATTGGAGGGCAGCGAAGCTTATGCAAACATAAAGAAACAAAAACTAAACATATATCTATATAAAAATGCACGAAAACGAGAATGTACAGAAAGGAATACGTACCGATATAAGCAGGAGAGAAATCACCACCCCTACAGTCAAAATACATCAAACACGAATTAGAGCTAACAATGTAATCACAAAAGAAATGATGGATAACTATCGGTCGATCAGAAATATAAAAAATAATGTAGAAACTAACGTCATACTAATAAAATGGAGAAAGCAATTTTGGTGAACCTGGATGCAAAGAAATTACGGAAAGAAGCTATTTATAGAGATAACACCAACCAAGATCAACAGTCGAGGATAGTAGCCAAACTCTCAACCCATCACAACAGCACACCTCGCAACCGCAATAAATGTTTACCATATTCTTTTAGCATAGTGGGAAGTATGGTTATAGCAGGAAAAAGTCACCTATAAAGAAAGCACAAGCCAGTTCAAACGAGATATACGAAATAGGGGATGTAAGCCCCACTAGGGTTTGGTAGATTTCTAATAGGGTTTTGGCACATATCTATTACCTTAATAGATTTTCTCTATTTTCTCATAGATTTTCTCATTAGAGAGATATCTAAGAGAGGTTGTTGTATGATGAGATCAAACACAAGCTTGGACCACATGGATTAGGTAGGAATTTTGGAATTGTAATTCTTATAATCCTATTCTAGAAATAGTGTAGGTATAGTTTTTAATCGAACGATGTTGTGATCAATATCATAGATTGATTAGTTGTAAATTGTAATTTGTTGTCCTATTATAATGAAAGTTGGTACGTGGCTTAAAATTCATGGAGTAGTACTAACACATTATTAGAAAAACCACGTTAAATCTAGTGTTTTTTGTTTTATGCGGTTTACATTAATGATTTATGTAAGATTCGCATTGATATTTGGTTAATTCGCTTTCGTTATACTCCCTCTGTTTCATTATACTTGATTGTTTATTTTTTTTTAATCTTTCAAAATACTTAATTGTTTATAGTTCTAATGTAACTTTAAGGTTTATTTTCTCATTTTTACTCCTTCAATAAAGTAATAGACTTTTTATTTTTTGAGGATATATTAGTAAACTCTTCATTTTCCTTAATAAAGTGTTTTTTATCTAAACAATTAAGTATAATAAAATAGAGGGAATACCACTTATTTCGAAATCAATTTACGAACATAAACAAGACATTGCCAATGCCACTTTAATTTGTTAAAAGATTGGGTGCATCAATACTTCCATGCATCAGGTACATCAGGTACCCATTTAAAGGTTTCACGTGGGTACTGTACCCACTTGAAACTTCATCATTGGTACTTGTACCCAAATTGTACTATAACAATGTACAATACCACATATTTATCAATCCAAAATAAATATGTGGTATTGTACCATTGTTATAGTACAATTTGGGTACAAGTATCAATGATGAAGTTTCAAGTGGGTACAGTACCCACGTAAAACCTTTAAATGGGTACCTGATGCACCGAATTATTGATGCACCGAAACCGGACTCCTTTAATTTGTGTGCACACATTACAGATTTACAGAGCTATAGACCGAGAGTAAAACATTAAACATTAATTAATACCCTGTGGGGTGGGTGGGGGGATAGGGTGGGGTGGGGTGGTTGTTGAGCTTAGTTAATGGCTTAAATATGTTCACCAAGGTTTAAGGGTACTACTTATTAGCATTCAATATTAATCATGCAAGTTAACAATACGTGAGCTGTGAAAATTTCTTTATATGTCCATTTATTTGTGCCCTGGTTAAATTCAAGACACCAACTAATTCAAACTTTAATGAGAGAGAAACACAACACTACTCCAAGAACATGGCTAATTAACACAACCTCCCAACTGTATGACAATGAAGTGGAGCCGTATACCATTTTAGTGTATATAACTCTGCGTTGTACTCAGTAACCTTCGAAGCCTCGTCGCAAAATTCGTAAGAGATCTGAGTTCAAGTCGCGATGGATTTTGGTGAAGATAACTCCTTCTGGGGATTCGACGAGGAAGGAGGAGGAGACGACATAAGTTTGGCGAGGAGCCTGTCGTTCGGAGATGAAGAATCTGAGTCCAATTTAACTTCTGAAGGCACGTCGTCAGCATCTGGAACTTCATACCCAAGGTGCCCGCCAAGCCCCAAGACGCCATGGACTCGATCTCCTGCAAGAGACACTACTAGATCAACGCCACAGGCAAATCAGACTCGAACTGAAACTCAAATGCAGTCACAAACCCCGTCTACTCTTTACCATTGTGTAGCATCAATGCACCGCAATGAAGGTACCATCCATTCAATAGCAATCTCGAAAGACTTCATTTTCACCGGATCAGAGAGCACTAGAATCAGGGCATGGAGACAACCAGATTGTATTGAAATGGGATACATCAAGGCCAGGGTAGGAGATATTCGTGCCATCTTCGCACATGGAAGGCTGTTATTCACCACTCATGGCGATTTCAAGATTCGTGTATGGGATGTGTCGATGAGAGAAAGCTTCGAACCAAAGAAAACAATGACATTGCCTAAAAGAAAGTCTATTCTTTTCTACCCAAGAAAGAATAGCCATCAACATAAAGACTACATAACATGTATAACATACAACCAAAGAGAAAAGCTGCTATACACAGGTTCACTAGACAAAACAGTGAAGGTGTGGAAGATCCCAAAGAAGCAATGTGTGGATTCCTTCGTTGCTCACGAAGGTCACGTTAATGCAATACTCATTAGCCAGGAAGACGGGTATGTTTTCACATGCTCTTCTGATGGTTCAGTCAAAATATGGAGAAGGATCTTTGGAGAAAGTTCACATTTTCTCACTATCACTCTCCAGTTCCAACCATCCCCTGTCAACGCCTTGGCGTTGAGCCTCACTGCTAGCGGTTGCTTCCTCTATTCCGGCTCATCAGATGGGCTAATAAATTTCTGGGAGAAGGAAAGAACTTCAGGAAGATTCAACCACGGGGGCTTCCTACAAGGACATCATTTTGGAGTACTCTGCTTAGTATCATTACAAGACTTGATCTTGAGTGGCTCAGAGGATGCAACGATAAGGATATGGAGGAGGGAAGACGAGAACCCTCGCCATTCATGCCTTGCGGTGATTGATGGACATCACGGGCCGGTAAAGTGCTTAGCAGCTTCAATGGAAACAGAGGCAACCATCATCAGCTTGTTAATCTATAGTGCTAGTTTGGATAAAACATTTAAAGTATGGAGAGTTCAGGTTACTCCTGCAGCGAAAATGATAAGCTACGAGCAAGCAGAAACAACGGATCCAAAGATCGGTTTTGATAGGACTTTCATGAATCCTGTGTTATCACCTTCATGGGTAGAGAAGAAGATTCATGTTGGTCATTTTCGTTAGACGTAGAACTCTCATACCGCGATTATCTACTGTATTTTTCTTCTCAGTAATAATAAGGTTTTTGTTCGTTAATATAGAAAGTTGAGACCTTTAAGTTGAAAACGGTTAAAATAATTTCCGGAGTCCACAGGGACATAAGCCTAAAGACATCACATAACTTTTGGCATCATAACAAAGCTAATATCTCCAACAATAATAAAACTCACGACCTCCTAGTTGGAAGTTTGAGTCAGATGTCCACAGGCTATATCTTGAGCCATCCGCTAACCTGATTATTCTTGATTAACTTAATCTTTTTCGTTAGATTTTAAATAATAGTTCGAAATAGTCCAACCACCACCACCAACCACAATACATAGTGCAATTATAATTTCTTGTTTAAGATAGGATTGCAGATAAACAAAATGAAAAGCAATAAACATCAGTTGCTTTTTGTGATATACACTAGGTCTATCCTAATTAAGATAACAAAAGATGCATCACCCCTTGAGATGCAATGGAACAGATGGAAAGAAAAAAAACCAGGGTCGGCCGCAGGTAGCTAGCTGCCTTGAGCTATGCATGCAACTCTAGTTTCGGTTCTTGCCCTGAAGGGCCCTGGGAGCTGACAATGGAGAAACATAAATCAACACTTTCAAGCACACCATAGATAATCAGCTGAGTTATAATGATATATATATATATATATATATATATATATGATTTATCCATCCGATGTGAGCCTAAAGAAAATAGTTAAGCAAATTGGCTAAATATACTCTACTCGGGAGTTTCGTACAAGTTAAAACAACAAATTTTTATCTTGACTAAGTATAATTTTAAACAATTTTGGTAACTTCTTTCAAATCCAAATCAGACTACTTACTAATTGAGGATCTGACATGGTTATTAATTCATTCAACACGAAACTAGAGGTTTGAGTATTTGAATTGAATATAACCATTCGGTTAAGATTTAGTGTCATACCTAACCCGATAGCATCTGTGCTTCTTACGATCCTCAACCTCTTGCAGGAATCAAGAAACATCCTGTAAATAACCAAGAAGTGAACATATTAGCTCAGCTCCCATATCAGCTCACCTCCGAAGTTGGTACGTAAAAACTCAAAAGATTGCATGTTAATTAGTAAGATTTTCGATAATAACATCAAATGTGATTTCTTGAAGATTTATTGGTGTCATCGGGTTTTCTTTTATTGTAGAAGTGAACTTGAGACTTACTCCCATGGAACATCTCCAACAAGCATCCAATCACTGTCCTTGTCTTCATATGTTAGCACGTATTCTGAACCATGTAGGAGATCCATCAAGCGGCTCTCACTAAGCACGCCTTGCCCTGGAGTATTGGGAGATCTGCATTGGCCTGAACAGACACACATATTAGGATGGTCGAAGTATTTGTATCTGGGAGGGGAGGAGGGCGGGGTGGCGATGAAGTGTACCTATTGTAAAGCAGCTGAACATCTTCTCAAGAGCAGATGAAAGTTCTGGGTAGTTATTGTAATGCTTGAGATCGACTTTTCTGAGGTACGGAGCACCATCCATGCTCACCTTAACATAAAGGCACCCGGGTTTTGGAATTTCACCTTCAATGTCATTCATTTTTGATAAATTGGCAGCCAAAGTGTTCTTGCGGAAGGATCGAACTGGAGGCCATCCCACTACTTGTGCCCTGTTAGAAGAAACACACTCCTAAGTGCTATGATAATTACGAATAACAAATCATCGTAAAGAGTAGTCAATAATGTAACCAAGAACAATATACTTGGCGTCATAAACTAGGTCATTCAATTAAACAAATTAAGTAGCTAAAATCTACAGTGAAAGTCACGCTCTATTAAGGTCCAAATACAAAAACAATCAATGATGTGTTTCAATCGGGGTGAATCAGTGTGAATATACTAAAACGGTATTTAAATATCATTGTTCATGGCTAGCTAGATAAATGAAATTATACATGTTTTAAGAGTTAATGACCTTGACTAACAAAGGTAAAGTTTCGGCTACAAATCTCTTTCACTAAAAAAGAAGAAAAACAGAAAGAGTCAAACAATATGAAACAGAGAACCCCTTCATATAAAACAAAGATGGATTGGGCGGGAAATTGAGGATCATGACATGAGGTCAAGGTGCACTAGCCGATCTTGGTATTTTAAACTGTCTGTTCGAAATCGGCATAACTGCAAAGTGACTATTCAAAGTACTTAAATATATTTAAATGCTAATTTTTATTTAATCTTTCCTTTGTACATATATAATATATTTTTTTAAAGTGCTTGTTCGCCTGAAGAGGCGCATAATCCTAAAGGCTCCACCACTGTCAAGGTGCGAATCTCATGGTAGGGTAGAGGTAGAGGTAGAGGTAGAGGTTCGGAATTATTGTAATATTAACTACGATAAAAGACACACATTTATCAATCAAGTCAAGGATAAAAGACTCGAAGGTAAATAAACAGAACTACATGACAGTAAATATTGCAAACAAGACCAGGCAAACCAAGATAAAAGAGACACAGTATTTTCATTACAGTATCTGCCCTAGTTCTGCCCCCCCCCCCCCCCCCCCCCCCCACCCCCCCCATATACACAACTCAACAATATGACTTCACATCTCAACGTAATAAAGAAAGAGGAGCTTACTTAGAAGCAGGAACATTAGCATGGTAATTTGGAGAAGGGTTTTTTACCCCTTCAAGAGGCTTTGATTGAGGAGAAACAGTAACCAATTTCCCATTACTCTGTTTAGAAGAGAACAAGTTGTCAGTTTTCTCCAAATCAAAACCAGACAAACCCCATTTGTTAGGACCATAAACAGTGTCTGAAAAACCTCTCTTTCCACCAGAAGGAACATTATTCAAATTGCTACCATAACTGTTCTTGTGCTCCTCAACAAGTGACAACCCATGTTTAGGGTTCCTCTCAGGAGACAAAGAACCAGGCAAACCAAGCCTCAGCTCTGTTTCTTTAAGGTCAACAATATTTGTCCCAGAGGATGAGAGCTTAACAGAGTTTCTTGAATCCTCTGCTAAGCCTATATACTCATGTTCCAGAGGCTTAGACATCAAATGTTTCAGCAAATTTAGGAACCTGTCTGAAGAAGAAGCTTAGTGAGTTTGTTGAGAACACAATTGGGAGATGAGAAAATGGAGAAAAGGGGAGGTTTTGTTTTGGTTTTGGTTTTGTAATAAAAAGAAGCTTCTTTGGCCTTTCTGAATAGGCTTTTAGTATAGTGATCATGATGAGTGGTTTACTCTGTGGTGTGCTTTAAAATACTGCTGGAGAATCAAAGTTGAGATAAATATGGAATAATTTAATAGTGCTAAAACATACATCTAAATTATTCTTCTTTATTGTTTGAGGCACAAAAAACAAAAGTAAAACTTTTGCACAGACACTTTTTTCTTTTAGTAATGAGGTGAGTTTCGAATCGGGACCTGATCACTAGCGAGAGCCTTTTCCACTAGGCTATTCGATTAACTCACTTTTGCACATAGACTTGATAAGCTTAATATGTTGACTTAATTAGTACTAAATAAAGCAAATAGTTTCATTTATTATTCACGTTTGTTAATCGATCACTTTAGTATGACTTGGTATATTTTCGATCATTCATATTGGGTATTATGTATACTTTGGGTCACTCACGTATTTTTTTGGTATAACTCGTGATTTTTCGAAATTTTTAACATTTTGGTAAGGATATTTTAGTTATTCTCGAGTAATTTTGTCATGAAAGTGTAAAGTGTAATGAAAGTTAATAAGAGTTAGTTGATGGAAGTTAAAAATCTATGGAAGAGTGACTAAAATACCTTATTAAAGTTGTACCAAAAATGATGAATGATCAAAAGTACACATAATACCCAACATGAATTATCGCAAGTATATTGTATCTATATTATCTAGCTATCTATTTTCAAAGCTTCTTTCCTTTAAAAACTAATTATCATATTGCGATACTTTCTTTGTCTTTTTTTATCTTGATGTTTTTGACTTTTTGAAATCAAACTTTGAAAACATTGATCTAGAATTTTCATTAGTATATAATAAATAATATAGTCATGTTGGAAGATTCATTTCAATCTATATTCTTAAAACATCAATTTCTTATAATTTTTACGCATGTAAAATTAAAAATATTTTCATTTTAAACTGTGTCTGGGTGACTTCTGTAAAATAATAAATAATTGGTCTTATCATATACTTTTGTTCTTTCTATTTTTAATAATGAAGCATATTACATATAATTGTTATTATCATACTCATTTTGTTCTTTCTATTTTTTTTAACATATACATCATGGTCAAAAATAGTTGTAGGCTAGAAGCAAAGTCAAATTTTATCTATTAAGTTAAAAGGTGAGGATCATCACTTATGTTTTGTTCAGGATTCCTTTTGCTTATTAGTATTTTAAATGTTCTTAGCTCATCCATATTTTAAAAGTGCTCATTCACTCACTTTGTCTTCTTTTCTTCTGTTACTTTCATCACATGATATGCACGTGGTTTCATCTGGAGTCAATTTTTTTAGTTTTTTTTTTTTTTTTTTTTTTTGATAATTAGCGATGAATTGTGACTACAATGATATTACAAACATGAATACAGAAATTGCTAACTAATAGAAAGTTAGAGTATAATATGAGACAAGTATGAAATATACGGTTGTACTGAAGATTCACTTGTTTGTTCATGGGTGAGTGAATGAGAACATTTAAAACATGAGTGAGCGAAAGAGGTCCAGTGCAAAACATATATGATGATCCATGCATTTTGCCGTATCAATTATATACCCTCCTTCCCAAATTTTAGTTCCACTTTTTATATATTGGATCAAATTTTGAAAACTGTGACCATGAATTTTCACTAGCCGATAAGAAATAATATAGTCATTCTGAAATATCATTAAATTTGTTACAATATTTTTTTTTGAAATACCAACTTTTTATTATTTTTTTGAATATTGAATTAGATATATTTACGTTTTAAGTAGCGTCTCGATGAACGTAAAGTCAAATGAAAATATAAATAAGAAAGGAGGCAATACTAAAATACTCCCTCCATTCCAAAATGTTAGTCCAATTTCTACTTTAGGAGTCAAATTATAAAAATTTTGACCATAAATTCTCGTTAGCCTATAAGAGATAATATAGTCAAATGAGATCTTGTTAGATTCGTCTCATCGTATACTTTTGAAATATAAACTTTTTATAATTTTTACCCTTATAGAATTAAAGATATTTACATTTTAAATTGTGTCTCGAAGACCGTGAAAGTCAAAATGGGACTAAGAAATTGGGATGGAGGGAGTAATTATATTCACAATTAAATTCTATCACGATCCTACACAAATTGTTTGTATACAATTAGTTAACATTTTATTCCATAGTATTCATTTTTATGATTTTTCAAGATGAAAAAACAAGTAATAATGTTTTAGTTATTTATGGAAAGTTATTAAAATAAAATTTGTAATAAATTGAAGTTAAACAATTTTAAAAAGTCAAAAGTTTATTCGAAGGGGGAACTCATTGCATTTGAGTATTTGACCCACGAAAGAGGGCCGGATATTTTCTCAAGTTATGAGTTGATAGTGTCGCCTGTCCTCCTCCCAGCAATCCACCGACAACTCACTGAGAATCTCTGTCAAACCTAATCCCGTACCCCTCCTCCTCCTCCTCTCCTCCCATCATTACATCCTTTTTTCTTTTTCTTGATTAATTTTGACAATCTCATTTCACTTTCGAAACATGATATTCGAACCGTTAACGTTATAAAATAAGGATGTTAATTCAATGAGCATGTACATCAATTCCCCTAAATTTTCCTCTATAATTCACTTTTAATTGTCACTTTTCTATATTTGGGACTAGTTGTTCTTTAACGGCTTATTTTCTTTTGGCCCCCCAAGATATTGCCACGCTTTCAATTTACCCCCTGAATGATTTCTCTTTTCAATTTACCCCCAAAACGATTTATCTTTTCAATTTACCCCCTGAAACGTCAAATTTGTATTAAATTTCGTTTTAAATGAAGGGTGAACTTGGAATAACACACTCATAAATTTTTTGGGGCACTTTTTAATAATAACAAAACAATAATTTTCAAATTAACCCCTCCCTCTTCCTCACACCCCACCCCCACCCACCCCCACCAACACCCCTGCAACCAGCCCCCCCCCCCACCCCACCCCCGCACCTGCAACCAGCCCCCCCCCCACCCCCGCACCTGCACCTCCCCCCCGATCTGCAACCAGCCCCCTCACCCCCTCACCTGCACCTCCCCCCGAGCTGCACCCCCCACCCCCAATCTGCACCCACCCCCACCCCCGCCCCCGCCCCCGATCTGCACCCCTAACCCCGCAACCCCGATCTGCACCTCCCCCCACCCCCCACCCCCAATTTGTACCCCATACCCATCTACACCTCCCCTCCCGATCTGTAACCCCTCCCAGATCTGCACTTCTTCAACAGAGAGAGAGAGGGGGGGGGGGGGTGTTGTTACGGGAAGATGAAGGAGGGGTGGGGGGTTGGGTAGGGGTGGGGTGGGGAAGAAGGAGGGGGATTTTTTTAATTATTTATTTATGAAAAATATCGTTTTGAATTTTATTAGTGAACCCTCATCTTTAATTATTACAAATTTTGCCTCAAAATCTAATTATATGTGCAATTCCGATTTTGCCCTTACCTCAATTCACTTTTTTGGCGAAAAAAATACTTCAGGGGGCGGAACGAAAAAAATAGGGGGTAAATTGAAAAGATAAATCGTTCAGGGGGTAAATTGAAAAGAGAAATCATTCAGGGGGTAAATTGAAAGCGTGAAAATACCTTGGGGGGCCAAAAGAAAATAAGTCTTCTTTAACAGATCCTCTATTATTCACAACTAATTGAACCATAATAATTATAACTAGAGAATAGGGGAGAGTACAAATTGAAGGGTGAGTGAATTATTTATAGGGAGCTAAGCTATTTTAGGGGAGCTGAAAAAGTGTCAGTTTTAATAAGTTGAACCCCTATTATAACTTATAGGGGAGCTGATGCACATGTTCTAAGATCATTCGCAACAGATGTCCTAAAATATTTTCTATTTCATATTTACAATAGGGAAGGGCAAAAAAAAGCAAAAATGTACCAAATAGTAAATTTTATATCTCTAAAAGTTTCCTCAAATATTATAGAAAATGTCTTATATTTACACCTTTTCCAAATCACTTTTGTTCTTCATATTAAATGTTGTAAGTAATAAATAGGGAATCTGAATTTGTGCAAAAGTTAAAACATATTTCCTAAATTTGATAAAGTATTATAAGGAGTTGATTTAAAAAAAAAAATGAGGTAACCTTGCGTGAATGCTCTAAACTATCAGATTATCTCTTCCGATATCATTAGTTATTGCTCGATTGTCTAAACAACATTAGTATCACTTCAAATAACAATGAAAGTATGGAGGGCTTTAGTTCAATCTTTTAAAATTAATACTGTTTCCGTTTTTTTTATATTTGTCTTTCTAACTATTTGTACATAGATTAACAAAATATAAATTAGTCAAAAAGTACATTAATAATGTAGAATAACAATCAATTGAAATTATATACTATTGGTTAGTGGCTAACTTAGTAATAAAAATTAGTCAAAAAGTACATTAAAAATGGAAAGGTATGACCTTTTATGCTAGAAAGACAACTATTTAAAACAAAAAGACAATGCTAGAAAGACAAATATAAAAGAACGGGGAGTATAAATTTAATATTTTGTAAATGCATTATTAATTGGTTTAAAAATTGTTTTTTGGTCCCTAACTTTTCTTTATTTATTACACCAAATATGAATAGCTTTTTTAAAGGCATCTCAAGTGTCGTTATCTTTTCAAATTGGAATTTATAGTATTTATCTTTTTATATAGACCTTGAACCCTATTTTTGGCACATGAAGTTTTATTTTCAGTTTTGGTTAAAAAGGAAATGAGAGAAATTGGCACTACAAACCATAGCCCGCCATTAAGACGCTCGACTCACCCATATCATAGTATTTCTTCCATATTTGCAATTCATATTAGACAATTGAGGTGCCGTTTCCATTGATGAACTGAGTTTTAAGTGAGTTTCACTAAACAATGATAGAAGGAAGAATGATTTTTTTCCTAATATCTGAACTTTTCCTCTAGTATTGGCTCATAAATGTCTTTTTTTGGAATTGTACCTAGACTTTTCTTGAATTACTTTCTTCAAAAAATTATATTTTCAATATAACTAACTTGCCCCTTGGTTAGGGATTTTAAAAAAATAAGAAAAAAGGGTGAAAATGTGTGAAAAACTGAAAAACAAAGTTCAGTTTCCAAAAATAAGGGTCAAATGCTTATTTGAGAAGACATATACTATAGATTTCAATTTAAGGGCAAAAGGTTGAAAAATCATCACCTATGTTTTATTCAGTGTCCTTTTTCAGTCATCCATGATTTAATTAACCTTTTTCACTCACCCATAAAATAAAAGAAGTCTCATTCAATATTGATGTGTATGTTATCTACTGTTAATGTTGCCTTTAACACAATAATTTAGTAGGGGCAAATTGGTGACTTCAGGTTTAATAAACAACCAAAAAAAAGAAAATACCCATATCAATTTAATGGTTATCCAAAATCCCCAAATTAAACTCGAAACTTAATCGATCAAAACGTAAAACGGCACATCATGGTGAGCGACTGGGTCCATTTATTTCATGAGTGAGTGAAAGAGGCCAATTAAATCATGGGTGAGTGAAAGGAGACACTGGGTATAACATAGGTGATTGTTCCAGCCTCTTGCCCTCAATTTAAATACTTCAGGTGCCTATATGAAAAAAGCCTTTAAATAAACTCTCTATCTATCTATTTTTTTTTATAGATAAACCATGAAATTAAGTAAGGACATATTCACTGTTGCATTCGCAATAATAACATTAAAAAATTACATAAAACAGTATTAAAAGTAGTAATAATAATGTCTTTTAAAATTCAAAAATAACCAATCGCAGTTGATACCAAAAGATCATATATATTTGATCTTTGCTCTTTTAACTGGAATATATTTGAATCATATATATTTCTATCAATTTATTTTAATAGATATTCTTGTTTTTTATGTCATGTGTTGAACGTCAATTACATTCAATCTTCCTCACTTATTCTAATAAATATAAAATTTATAAAACTGAATTGATCTATAAGAGTATTTAAGTAAACCGAGAAAGCGAAAAGTGATGATATATTAAGGGAGGTATTCCGTCTAATTCTATTTAATAGAGCTTTTTTGGATTTCATATCAAGATTTGACCATAAATTATTATTTGTTCACTTATCTAGAAAATATAATATTGGTACCGTTATATCTGATTTAAATATCTTAATATTACATTTCGTACTTTTTACTATAACGTATATACAAAGTAATTTATGATTGAAGTTGTGTTTTGAAAAATGTGAAGTCTATTAAAACGAATAGGAGGTAGTAATATTTTGTGAAAATATATTAAGGTCACCGTAATAGAAGTATGATACTCCCTCCAATCCAAAACAAATGTCTTTCTAGACATTTCACATAAATTAAGAAACAATAATTACATTCTCACTTTCCATCTACGTCCCTATAAAGCAATCATTAGTAATCCAATTATCACTTAACTATATGATGCAATCATTACTTTTTTTGAGTTATTATATGCAAATAGAGATATTAAAGAAAAAAATGGTATATTGTACATTGGTTTATCAAAAAAGACATTTTTTTCGGATATTGTTGAAATGTCTAGAAAGACATTTATTTTGGATTGGAGAGAGTATTTGTTAATTACCTGCTGAGTGTATACTCCAATGCCGGTAAGAAATTCGTAGAGACCGTTCGGATAATGACTTTTTATTTTTATTAACTTATTATTATTTTTAATTGAATTACATTAAATTCATCATAAGCTTGCACGAGGCAAGCAGCAGCTAGACAACAAATTAACGGAATCAAACAAGTGCATGGAGTAAGCATATCTAACTTGTCCAAACACTGAAAGTGACTGATCGAATTAAACACTGACAAGATAAAATGCTTCTCATTCAGATTCATATTCGGTCCACATTACTACTCACTACTCCTATTATTTTATTTGAATCGATGGTAATAATCTATCGAGTTCCATTCTAAAATCATTGATAATAAAGAGAGTAGTAAAAAATTTTATATATTGACCCGGGATGATACCGACTCTGATGTGGGAGGTGCATCTTAACAATTGGTCTTGTTAAAAATTATTTGAGTTTTGAAGAATTAATTATTAATAATACATTTACATGTTAAAAATTTAATTTAATGATAATAATAATAATAATAAATACTCTTCAAATTTAGGATTGGAATAATAGCAAGTTACGTTGTAAAATCTCGAGCTCTAAATTTAGAGAACTACTCATTATACTGTTTTTCTCTCTTTAATTATACAAAACAGTAAAGATAATAAGAGATTAAATAGCTTCCACAATATATAATAACTACTATAAATTAATAAGATCTTTCCTTCAATTCTCATATTATATACTTCCTTTTTGTAAAATATATGATTATTTACAAAAGTCTTATTTTATCAATTCAAATATTTGATTGTTTAGGAATTTATGTAATTTTCAACTTATTTTTTCAGTTTTCGTCCTAATTATTGTTTTTAATTTTGAGAATGTTTTTGCTTTTGAGATTAATTATCTATATTTTGTAGGGTATACTAGTAATTTTTCTTGATGCTTAATAAGTATTTTTTGACTAGATGCTCAAACATTTTAAAATAAAAAGAGTATTACTTTATATTTTTCAAATTTAATTTTATCCTAAATTTTTGTGAAATATTTATTTTGAAAGTTAGAGTAAATAATAGTTAATGACACATGCTTTATATATTTTCTTACGCCCGTTATATGGAGTAGAGTAATATATAAGAGTAAATAGTTGATTACTCATTTTTCCTTCTTTTTTCTTATATATTTTTATAATGTTTTTTGAAATTTTGTTTCACTCCACGAATAATGATTCACCAAAATATGAAGATAACAACTACGGTCTATTTAATAATACCGTTCATTAATTTTTATTTATCAACATATACAATTATTTTCAATTTAAAGATGATACACACTACTAAAATATTCATTCTAAGTTGGTACAACATAAAGTATTCAAAAGAAATGTACCAAAATAATATTATGCACCAATCTAGTTTGTGTACCAACAATTGTCAAGCAAATTGGTACAAATTGCAACAAATAAGCTTAGATGATTAACATTAATGATTTTTTTTTACTAAACGGTATAAATATGCATAATATATATTTTTTATGATTAATGAATCATTAATGAACAAAAAAATTAATGAACCGTAACTTTCCACAGATATATCATAATTGACAACTTATTTTCAATACCCGATCCAACTCGATTTCAACACTAAGATAGGTTACTCCATTGAGTAGTTTACTTCATTTTGGGGAGTTGGAAAGCAAATAGTAGTAGACAAGTATTTTCCAACGTTAGTATAGAAGACAAAATGGCACTTGTGTGAGATCTCTGGCAAATTCAAAAGGTAAATTGGTTGGAAGATTTTTATGTTGGTGAAAGTGTTGGAGGAAAAAACAGAAGAATCAATGTTTGGGTTGAACAAGACACAATGAAACGAGACCCAACACATTATGAAATTTCTGGAAAGCTGACACAAAAGATCAAACGTAGAACAATCAAAGCAGACCTAAAGTGAAAAAAGACGCCAGTTTTTCCTCAGGCTATTGTCCCCATGAACCCTTGCTTAAGATTCTGGTTCGGATTGTTACGAGTTGATGGGGTTCCATCCTAAAATCAATTGGCAATCGAAAGAATCGTTCAAAATCTTATACTCCCTCCATCCCAAATTGTTTGTCCACTTTCTATTTTGGGAGTCAAACTTCGAAAATTTTGACCATAAATTCTTATTAGCCGATAAGAGATAATATAGTCATATTGGATCTTGTTAGATTCGTTTTAATGTATTTTTTTGAAATATCAATTTTTTGTAATTTTCACGCTTATAAAATTAGAGATATTTACGTTTGAAGTTGTGTCTCGTAGACCGTGAAAGTCAAAATGAAACATATAATTTGGGATGGAGGGAGTATATTGATTCGGAAGAATATCGATTTCCGATCTGATGAGATGTGCATCTTAACAGATAAGGACTAAAAAAATAGTGTTGAAAGATAATTACACCAACTTACATTCTCGTCCTCAAATTAATGTTTCGATTAAATTTTATCATATTTACATTTCAATATTATTAAGGATTCTGATAAGGTCTTAATTTACTCACCATTTGATATAATTTGTTAATTAATTTTTTAAGTTTATTGAATTCAACAAATATGTCCTTATCAAAGGAACTAAACTATAAATTCATGAGTAGAGCGCTGTCACTGGCCGGAACCAGTCCGGTTAACGAGGTCTAAAACTCAACGTTTAAGAAAATCATCTCAAGTGGGTAGCGAATTACGCGGTCCATCGATAATTCATCATTTGAATTATAAACGAATTGATTTACATTAATAGCTGACGATTTCAGTTAATAAATTAAAATGAATTGCTAGTTAATTTAAGATTATTGGGAAGTCTTGAATGAGTGGTGGGTCATAACTCATAAGTTGCAGTTGAAGGAAAACTCAGCTACTGTTTTTTTTTTTTTTTTTTTTTTTTTTTTTTTACCTTTTTGTATGTCTTTTTACCATGCCTGTATCTTGCGGTAATGATTATGAAGATACGAAAAGCAAAGAAGCGTGCGTGGACTGAATCGTACGATCTTACTGGGAAACATTTACATAATGTTGTTTAGTAATTGAGAGTTCACGGCAGTTATATTACGGCTAATATCACCACTAAACTATCCGTGTGTTTGGATTAGGTGAATTTACGTGAGGGTGAATGTTTAAAAGTAATGTGGAGAAAATTGCTGATTCGATCCCAGTAAATATGTGTGCAATTTGCACTTTGGTCCTACTTAATGGTCAGGTTGCGGATATGGTCACAATAATTGTTATATTTGGTGCACTTTAGTCCCTTAACGTTAAAAGTTGACGGAAAATTGTAACTTTGGGCCAAAATTAGAGTTTTAGTATTATTGCAAGGTCAAAACGCAAATTGGATACAATGTACTCTTGAATAATCTTTTTTTGATGCACTTTAGTCCCCGTAATTAATTTTTTTCCATTTTTTTTGGATTTATTTGGATTTTCTTTTGTTTTTTTTTCAATTTCTTTTCGATTTTTTCAATTCCTTTTTTTATTTCTTTTCGACTTTTTTCCTAGTAAAAATGGTTCGATTTTTCGGTTTCTTACTTTTTTGACAAAAATGTTCGGCTTTGATAATTATTTTGGCAAAAAAGGTTTGATTTTGGTACATGTTTCGCAAAAAGTTTTGATTTTGATAGTTGTTTCAATGTTTTAGGATTTTCTTGATTGTTTTCTCGATTTGTTCATGGGTTTTTTTCGATTCCTTTTCT
The DNA here is from genome assembly GCA_003412495.2 of Echium plantagineum. NCBI lineage: Eukaryota > Viridiplantae > Streptophyta > Magnoliopsida > Boraginales > Boraginaceae > Echium > Echium plantagineum. Next base: position 29,670,781 of record CM016566.1, on the reverse strand, counting down.
TTTTTTAATTTCTTTTCGATCTTTTTTCCTAGTAAAAATGGTTCGATTTTTTCGTTGCGTACTTTTTTAGCAAAAATGTTTGATTTTTGACTTTTTTTAAAACAACTACCAAAATCAAAACTTTTTTTGAAACAATTACCAAAATCGAATATTTTTTGCAAAAACACTTATCAAAACCGAACATTTTTGTCAAAAAAATACGAAACCGAAAATTCGAGAAAGCAATCGAAAAGAAATTGGAAAAATCTAAACAACTACAAAAATCGACACTTGCGTACTTTTTTAGCAAAAATGTTTGATTTTTGACTTTTTTTAAAACAACTACCAAAATCAAAACTTTTTGTGAAACAATTACCAAAATCGAATATTTTTTGCAAAAACACTTATCAAAACCGAACATTTTTGTCAAAAAAATACGAAACCGAAAATTCGAGACAGCAATCGAAAATAAATTGGAAAAATCTAAACAACTACAAAAATCGACACTTTTTATGAAACAACTACCAAAATCGAACATTTTTTGCCGAAACAATTATCAAAACCGAACATTTTTGTCAAAAGGTATGAAACAGAAAAGTCGAACCATTTTTACTAGTAAAAAAATCCAAAAAAGGAAAGGAATAAAAAAAAAACCCGAAAATAAATAGAAAAAAAGAAAACAGAAAAAAATCGAAAGAAAATCTAAAAGAAATCAACAAAGAATCGGAGAAAAAACCATTGAAAAAAATCTCAAAGAAATTTGAAAAATTAATTACGGGGACTAAAATGCACCAAAAAAATTATACAAGACTACATTGTATCCAATTTGTGTTTTAATCTTGAATTAATGCTAAAACTTCAATTTTGGCCCAAAGTTACAATTTTCCGTCAAGTTTAAACGTCGAGGGACTAAACTGCACCAAATATAACAATTACTGGGATCATATCCGCAGTCTGGCCATTAAGTGGGATCAAAGTACAACTTGCACATATTTACTCGGACCAAACCAACAATTTTCTCTAATGTAGGTTAGGGGAATGTAGGTGAATCTTGGTGAAACTATTATAATTTCTGTTTAGATACCATTATCCTTCGAGAGTTGAAACAATATTATAAACTATTCAATTGACATTTATATCCTTCTAAACACAAAACATTTTTGTTTACAAATTAAATATTACTTCAATTTGTGCACAGTTCGACGTGTGCATATTACATTTTTATACAAAAAAATTATCTAATGCACAAAAATTATGGATATCGTTCTCACATAATATAAAACATGGTAAAAAATACTATATATATATTTACTTTCTCATAAAAAGTGAAAATTGAATTGGTTAATTTTTTTGTGAATTGTCATGTGACTTTTTTGAGCTTTAGGCATTATATATAGTATATATTGGAGCAAAATGTGATCACGCTCACATTAAGATTGAGATTCATGTATATCCACCCATGGAGAGCCCTCACAGTCCAGGCACAACGACGCAATTATCAGGGGCGCGCTATACCACTGAGCTAATAGCCCGCCGTGCGAGCCTCCTACTGGGGGCCCGCTATGCCAAAAGCGAGAGAATGGACGAAGGAGGGGGGATTCTCGAACGCGGAAAAGAATCCAATGAATTTGAAAGAATTGAACGAGGAGCCATATGAGGTGAAAATCTCATGTACGGTTCTGTAGAGTGGCAGTAAATGTGACTTATCTGTCAACTTTTCCATTATCACCCCCAAAAAACCAAACTCTGCCTTACGTAAAGTTGCCAGAGTACGATTAATCTCTAGATTTGAGATCACTACTTATATACCCTAACGTAAATAAGGGAGCCCCCCCTTTATTAATTAGGTATTTATGTTTGGAGTATATATATATACTAGAATAAAAACATTATCACAACATAAATATGTTCAACAATAAAAGAGACAGCAAGAAAGAAAAAAATGTGATTTTTCCATTACCTCGATTTTTCTATTCCCTCCATTTATATCCTCATGTATCCAATGATTGAAATTGAAAAGAAGAAAACAGTGATTTTTCCAATTACCACAAATATCAAGCAAAGAAGAATGAGCCTACAAGATGCACTACGCAAGAAAGAAAAATAGGAGGCAGTTTATATTAACATGGGAGGGTCTTTTGTTGGAGGTAAATAATATTGATGGAGGAAAATATTATTGGTGGGTATTTTAGCCTGATATAATAATAATAATAAAATTAATTCGTTAACCTAGCATTACCCACCAATTTGGGGTGAATGATTTGAGTAAATGTGTTAACTTACATTTGGGGTGAATGATTTGCGTGAATGTGTTACCTACATTAACTTAGATTCACCTATATTAATATTGATTTTTTTTTGTTCAAAACGGGGTGAATTATAAATTTACTAGATTGACCTAGATTCTCTTCAATCCAAACGGACCATATATGTTTCAAAACGTTCACCATTCAACTAAACATATTTTAAATATGAGAGTCGTTTAAAATATATATCAAAGTCATTTATATATGTCTTTCATTATAATTAAATAATATTTTATTTTGTTATGACTCAATAATTACTTTCTTCATCATAAAATATTCATCTTCCAAATTCTATATTATTTAGTTGAATTCATTTTTAGGGTATATTAGCAATTTAGTTGTATTATGATTATTACTACATTATACAAAATTATGGAATGTAATGGTTAATGAGATCTCAATCACATTACCATGTTCGTACCAAACTAAATAATATGAATCAGTGATTCATTCATTTTCTTTATCCATTCCATTACCTTAGTAATTCCATTCCTGGTTACCAAAAGCAACACTTTCAGTGTAAAGGTGAAAAGAATTCGTCAATTGAGTTGTAACATGGCTCTCATTCAAAAGCAAATCCACATTTAGATGCTTATATCACCTCTGGCCCCGACTATGAAAATAGTACTCCCTCCATCTCGTAATGTAGTTTTATTTTGACTTTCACGTCGTCGAGATACGGTTTAAAACCTAAATATCACTCCATCCCGTACCTAATCTAACAATATATCACATGATCACATTATTTATTATCGATTAATGAAAATTTATGTTTAAAATTTTTAAAATTTGACTCCCAAAATAGAGAGTGAAACTAAATTATGGAAATGAGAGAGAAATACGTAAAATGTGTAGAAAAAACATACAAAATATATTTACTAAATGAACCATTACTTTTGTTTTTGTTTTGTTGTAAATTAGCGATGAGATGAGTTCCAAACCCAGAATCTTTTGGTCACTAGCAATAGTTTTGTAACGCCCCGCCTCAGAAACCAGGTCGGAACGTTATTTTATTTGATGGACTGGCCTAACAAACCACCGGTCCACCACGGGTGTTTCCAACACGTTTTGTCCTCACTCACGTGCTCGCCAGGACACTTCCCAGTGGGTCACCCATCACATAACTTTAGAGATTTTATGAGTTGGGCAACCGAAAATAAGATGCTTCTAGATGGTATGAGTAGTACCAATCAAATCATATCAAACATATCACATCGCCCATTTTGGACCGGGTATTACAAACCTATCCTACTAGGCTATTCGATTATGAGCACTTATTTTATCATGGGAACACTATCATGAGCACTTATTTTCCCCATGAGACATACCCGATTTGCACCAAAAGAGTTATATTCTACCCCATGCTATTCTGCTTTTTCAATCTCTCACTTTGGCAATTCGTATTGAAAATTGAACTTCATCCAAGTTATTGGATTGGTCACTTTCATCTAACATGACAATAGCTACTCAACACTGCAAAATTTGTCCTATAACCAAACTTCAAACATTTTCACTTGCCATAAAAAACTTTCACAGTGACTCAGTGAGAATAAAAAATAAGACTATGGGATAAACAATAATAATAAAACATCAAATAACTTATTAATATCAAATTAGTTTTCCCATGTAGGCATGTCTAACACACATTATCCTAAACTAATTACAATAAAATATGAATTAAATTAACTTCAACGAGAATTGAACTCAAAACCTCCTGACTAATTTAAAATTCAAGTCATTCGTTATTAGACTATTAAGCTATCGATAACTATATAAAATTGAAGTCATTCTTAATTGCAAGACAAATTCAATATGTAAATACAAACAACTTATTTAAGAAAAATTATAACATTATTTAAACAAAATAACTTCAATATCACTTGAACCTAAAACACAATCCACTCAAACCCATCTTATTTTGATCAATACTATAATACTAACTTAGATTTTTTTACATATTATTTAGACACAACTTTAAGAATATGAAAAACGTTATTATTTTATCCTCATTTTGTAAGAGTTAATATAAATATGTGAACTCAAAATCTATGTCTTGAAATGTGAATTCTTATTCTAACGATATATTGAGTGTTGGAGTTATCATTAGTTACGCTTCGAAATTCACAAGTTTTGTATTGAAAATCAATAAATTAAATTAAATCTTACTACTTTATTAAGGATGAAATAGGAAAGATTATAAAAAAAAGCACATTGAAAAGTTAAACAACATGATAAAAAAAATACAAGAGTTGTACCTGGCGGATCTAGAAATTTCAAAATGCCTGTTGGAAATTGGCATAATTTTTAAAGTGCCTGTTCAAAACACTTAAAAATATTCCAATATAAGTTTCAATGCTAATTTTTGCATTATTATTTTCTTTAAATACATAAAACCTTTTTTTAAAATTTAAAAAGTGCTTGTTCGAGTGAACTGACCTGAACTTGAACAGGTCCGCCACTGATTTTAGCCTAAACAATACGTAAGCGAGTATTACTTAAGTTTGGCATCCCGTGCGTGTTGAAAGTAGAACTTCATCCAAGTTTTAGGTTTGGTCACTTTCGTGAAACATGGGAATAGTTACTTATCACTTAAAACCCTTGTCATTTAGCCATAGTTGAAAGATAAATAACATAAGTTATTCGATGAAGCCAAGGTGAAATGGACACAACTCTTATGGAAAATCAACGTCTGCCCATATATTTGCAGGAGTACGTGACAATCTCGACTGAGATCGATTCAATAGTCAAGCTATCTACATTATAGAGGACAAATAATCTTATTTAGGCAACTAAAATGGCTACAAAATTGAAACGATATATCATGTTAACATTTTTGTTTTTAGTATTTTTTTATATAGATAGGAAAAAACAATTACAGTGGTAAAATGAGTGTTCCTCCATTGTATCTGTGTATTGGTCACGTTTTTCCTGAAGAGACCAACTGTTGTACCATCTATTAAAATGAAAGTATAACAGTGAGCGAAAGAAGAATCATTACGGAGTTAAGCATTAAAGACATTAAAGACTAATTCATGAAGAGCAAATACGGAAGATCCCGGAAGATCACGTTGAAGATTTGGACGTAGGTCAACAACGTGTGGACAAAGGAAAACATGGATTAGGAAAGATCTTGTCATTATGGAGCGGGATTATGTTGGATTCGTTTATGGTAACTTTTGTTATTAATAGGGGTAATCAATGACAAGATGCCAAGGGCCAAGATTCACATTACCTTATGTGATATTCAAGAGAGTTAATGTAGATTGACCTAGCCCGTCAAGATACACAAGAAGGCCCGCGACCTAGGCCTATAAAAGGAGCACTCACCGTAGCTGGAAGATGTCGACTTTTGTAGAGAGCACAAGAGCAATAGAAGAAGATTTTATCATCTTAGTTTAGTGCTAGGTCGTCCATATGTGTTAGAAGATCAGATCTATCTTCTAACTGAATTTCCGATTGAAATACCACCATTAGGTATTATCAATAGTGATGTTTTAATCTCTACCTTTCACATTTGATTTGTAAGCATCGGGAGATACATTCTGTAGGGGTAGATCTCATCTAGAAGAGTCTAGGTTTAGGCAACGGTGTACGGGGAGCGTACAGAGTAAGACCTTCCTTGTAAATCTCAGTATAGTGAATTTTTCCCTTGGACAGGCAGTCCCCCAGATGTACGTGTGTTGACACGGAACTGGGTTACCAACCTTGTGTTCTTTATTTTGTGTTTTTCTGTTTTCTGCATTCTGGTACTTTAACTGGTAATAGCAATTGGCGTAACAGTGAGGTGGTTTATAATTACAGTATCTATGACAAAAAGCATAAGACGCATGATCAAGCACATACATATCTGAAGCCCTATTACAAAAGCTGGAGAAACTATAGTCTTTTCTAGAGATGGTTGAGAAAATTGATCTCCAAATGAGGCTGATGTCCTTGATTCGGTTGCACTTCCAAAATGATTTCCATTCCTTTCCTTTACTCAAATCCTTGCACCAACTAGCTAATACCTGTGAGAAGAGCAGGTCAGTAAAGATATGAATAGACGTTGGATGTCTATTCAAAGCAAGTCAAATTCCCATAAAAGAAAGCTTTCATAATGGATTCACCAAAATCGAAAGAGGATTCTTTGGCAATTGAGCAACTCGGATGCGCATCAGTGGTTGAGAAAATCATACTTCCACAAGTGGAAGTGAGAAAACCATCAGAATTATCAAATAAATTGAGTTGCAAATTTCTTGGGATGTCTGCCGAAAATCTATACGTCACAGAGATACAAGACCGTTTGTTCAACAAACTGTCCATTTCTCATTGAGATGAAAGCTTGAGGATTACGATGAAAATCTTTATTAAGAGTCTATAGGGTTCCACTATAAAATCAATTGGCAATAAAGGGGGTAGCCCAAGATCTTATATATTGATGCGGGAGGGCACCGACTTTCGATGTGGGAGGTGCATCTTAACACCCCCTCACGTGTAACCCACTTGTCAGCGGAATATTCCTTACCGGTATTAATTGTCGGAACAACATCGGCGAGATTACACGTGTCTCATTAACTTGGGCTTGGCTCATGATATTATGTTAAGAGTTTATGGGGTTCCACTCTAAAACCAATTGGTAATAGAGAGAGCAGCCCAAGATCTTATATATTGACCCACGAGGACAACAACTTTCGATGTGAGATGTGCATCTGAACAATCTTTAAAAATCAAATTATTCCTCATAAGCCAGATACTCCATGGTGAACTTTGAAAAATTAAAGTGTTAAATTTACTTTTTCGATGTGATTTCCAAGGCTTATTAAATAAAAGAGGCAACAGAAAGGTACATTTGATTCGGATGACTTGTAAAAAAAGAGTGAAGATGCGAAGGCTAAAGAGGCTGAATTTTTGGGCAAGAACAAAAGAGGTGATACAGTTCCTCTTGATCCTACTTGCAAAAACAGTAAAGGATATTGACAACAATTTTGGTGCGTTGTGCAATTTTAGAAGAGATTGGAAGTCTATTAAGGAGAAACTTTCAAAGAAAAGTTTTAATTTTGAAGGGTAAAGGGAGTTTCACAAATTTCTCCAGGTCATATGATGTATGAAAGACGCAACAAACAAAGAGAGGCTAGAGTAGATTGAGCTACAGGTGATAACTTTATCATTAATTAATGTGACATCATTACTACTAGAGGGGATGATAAGAAGGACAAGAGCCACAATTCTGGGCGGAAAAGGTAGTTGAGCAATCCAATATTCCAAAATGCATTACCAATGATTAAATGAGAAACAAGAAAGGGTCGAGAGGGAAGAGAGTTAGTATTTTGAAAAGGTTTGAGAGAGTCAAAGTCAATGAGAGGGAGCCACTTACCGTCCCAAATATTAATTGAAATTTCAGAATGAATTCTTCGGTGAATCCTGTTACCAACAAAATTAAAACTGTAATAGAAGCTCTGCCAAATCAATGAAGGATTCTATTTTTTTAAAGGTATGAAGTGGGGAGGAAACGGGGAAGTATTTTGCTTTTAAAATAGAGGCACAGATCGAGTTTTTATTACTCAAGGTTTTCAAACCATTGTTAGCTAAGAGAGATTTGTTAAAAAGAGAAATTTTTTTAATAAAACCGCCCAATTTTTTTATCTAAAAAAAGCAAAGGCTAATTACGCCAATAAATTTTAGAAGAATTTGGAAGATTTTGATTATCGCTCCAAAGGAAATTGGCAAAAGGAGATTGAATTTTAGTAATAAAGTTTTGGGAAAAGTTATAAACGGCATCTTTGGAATCTATGCAGTAGAAAGGAAGCACTCTGGGTGAAGTGGGTTCATACTATTAGGTTAAAAGAACAATCCATCTGGCATATCCAACCTAGAAGTATAGATTCATGGTGCTGGAGGAAATTACTGGCTGTTAGGGAGCTTTTCAGATCACATGTGAGGAAGTTGATCAGAAGTGGTGCCTCTACCAATTGCCTATATGAGAGCTGGCATAAATATGGCACCCCTGCAGAGTTTCTTTCTGAGAGAGGGATCAGAAAGCTGAGAATATTTCTCACTGATACTGTACAAGCTGTGTGCAATAGGATCAGGCATCAAGGTCATAGTAGATTGCCTGATGTGAATCAATTCATTGCGGATCTTCCTAGTTTGACTGAAGGGGAGGATGTACTGTTATGGTTTAATCAGAAATCACATATCAGTGCTCAGGTCTGGCAGGCTATCAAACCAAGAGCTGAAATAGTGAACTGGTGGAAAGTCATTTGGTTCAAAGGACAAGTGCCCAAATATGGCTTCATAATGTGGCTAGTGTGTCAGGAAAAGATGCCCACAAAGGCAAAGCTGATGGCCTGGAATGTTGTTCAAGATAACAAATGTGTTATGTGTGGTACTTGTGAGGAAACTGAACAACATCTGTTCTTTTCATGTTCTTTTTCAGCTGTATTGTGGAGGAAATTATTGCTGTATCTAAAAGAATATCATCCTCCTAGAATCTGGAGTGAAGAAAAGAGGTGGCTGGTGGAAAGAGGCCTTGGTCGATCCTTCAAGAGCAGGCTTAGAAGATTATGTGGAGCTGCTGCTGTTTATCACATATGGGAGGCTCGGAACAAATGCATATTTCAGGATGTTAGGCCTGACATTAACAAAACTGTTGCCTATTGTTTTCATGCTATTAGACACTGTGTAAATAGCTGGCATGGTATTGATAGAAGCAGAGCTAATTGGGACTTATGTCTCAATTGGTGCTTTAGTATGTCTATTTTTGATAAAGAGTAGGATTTACTTGTAATTTGGTTCCTGGTTTCTAATAAAAGCTCCTTTAAAAAAAAGAAGAAGTTATAAACGGACACGAGATAAACGAGCATGGATGTTAAAATATATTTAATAAGAGTAATTTTATCCGTTTGAATCAATAATTTTGAACTCTAACTTACAATAGATTTTTTAAGTTCATCAATAATGTCCAAAAACACAAATTTTGTTAGTATAGATGTCTAAGTTTATGCCTAGATAACTTCCAATAGAAAAAGATACGGATAGGAAAAGCATTTGATTAACTTTAATTTTAACATGAGAAGAGGTAAGAAGACTAAAGAAAATTTATGATTTCTCAAACTTAACTAAATGACCGGAAGCATTACAATAGTTAAGCAAAATAGATTTAAAATTGAAAGTAGAAGAAGAGCAAGTTTAAGAAAAAAATAAGTATCATCCACAAAAAACGAATGAGATAATTTAGGAGCAATCCTTGTCATTCCAATGCCATAAATAAGACTACTAGCCTGAGGCCCTGAGCAACACAAAGATGAACAGAGAGGGCCTCAGTACATAAGGCAAAAAGGATTGGAGAAAGTAAATCTCCTTGACGAAGGCCACAAGCAGGTTTGAAAGGGGAAATGATTTTTCCATTGACAAGGACTGAATACTGAACTAAACAAAGACATTCTTTAATTAAATTAATCCATGAATCAGGAAAACTCATAGCTTTTAAAACCTGAAAAAGGAAATCCCAATTAATACAATCGAACGCTTTGCTCATATCAATTTTGAAAGCACTCAAGCCAACTTTTTTGCATTTAGAAGTTGTGATTAAATTAGTTAATTCTTGAGCTAAAATAATATTGTCTTGAATTTTCCTTCCCGAAATGAACCCATTTTAAAAATTTGAAACCAAAGACGAAAGAAAAGGTTTAAGCTTGTTGACTAAAACTTTAGAAGAAATCTTACACAGAGTGTTGCAGAGGCAATAGGGCGGTAGTGCGAAACTTTGGATGGATTGATAATTTTGGGCAAAAACGTAATGAAAATATTGTTAATTTCTTTTAAAATTTTACCTCCATTAAAAAAATTTAAGACAGAGGAACTAGTGTCATTTTGAAGAAGATCCCAATTGTCTTGGTAGAACCCTGCTGAAAAATCATCAGGTCCCGAAGATTTATTGGGATGCATTTGAAAAAGAAAAAAACAAACTTCCTCTTTATTAAAAGGAATTTAAAGAGAGTCATGTTGAGAGGCGAAAAGCTTATTATTAATGCAAGAAAAGTCATAATTTGATAGACAGAGAGCATAATTATTAGCATTGGGAATAGAAAAAAGTGAAGAAAATGATTAGAACAAGTATTTTGAATATCCACTTCATTAGTAATAAGGCAGTTGTTATCATCAAAATTTGAAGAATGAAAATAGAGCGAAACTTAGTTTTTGTAGAGGATGAAAAAATTCACTATTTAATCCCCATCTTTAGCCCAAATTACCTTCACCCTAGATTTTCAGTAGACGTGCTCGGCTTCCAGTCAAGCATCTAATTGGAGGTTAAGGGAGGAAACACGATCTCATGTGAAGATGAAAGAGGGTCATTTTGGAGAGAGAATAGATTAGTTTCAAAATCGTTCTTCTAGAAGGGTTTCATAACTTGATTTCATCCTTGAAAATTTTAAGCTTCTGATAAAGAGTAAACATATTACAACAAGAAGAAGGATGAGCGTTCCAAAAATAATGTAGAATGCTCTTGAAATCAGGAAGTTTTGAAAAAAAAAAGTTCAAGTTTAAAAGGTCTTGCCATAGAGTTGTAGCAAAATTTAGTAGAAATAATAAAAGGTGAGTGATCCAATTTTTGAAAGGGTAAAAAATTGCAGCTAACCTAATTAAATAAATTAAACCAAGCCGAGTTAGCCATGGCCATGTCAAGTTTTTCATAAATTTTCCCATTTTTGCTATTTCCAGACCAAGTGTAAAAGTTAGCCAAACAATTTAAGTCATGTAGATCAAACCAGTTTAAAAAAAGCAGAAGACCATCCGCACCAACGATATTAGCACTATCATTAGGAAATTTTGCACAAGAGTAAAGAACTTGATTAAAATCACCCATAACAAAAATTGGACAATAATTGAAATGAAAACGAAGGCTATAAAGATTATCCCAAAAAAATCTTGCGCCAATGGGTTTGAGGCTCCCCATATAAGCAAACCAGAATTCAAGGACACGATTGTTCGACCATTAATTCGAAAATTAAAACCTAAATCAAAGAATGCAATAATTCAAAAGAAATATTCGAAGAAAACCCCACCCAAAGCCCCCCCCCCCCCCACACCCATCGAGACTGGATAACCCAGAGAAGCAAGAAACTTATCTGATTGCAATTTGGAGTGTAAAGTTTTGGAAATGAAACAAATATCAGGGTTATGCATTTTAGTGAAGGTATCGAGCAATTTGATTGTCGAGAGTTGACCCAAACCTCAATAGTTCCAGGCAAGCAGATTAAGAGCACTGTTGGGGTTATTTATGGATAACCACCGAAACCCTTTTAAAAAATAAAGCCTTAGAAAGAACATAGAAAGAAGATGAATGCAAATTATTAAAGTAAGTAACTGGAGAGTAAGATGATGTACCAGTCTTTTGAAGGTCAGCATTCCATTTCCTGAAGTTGAGAAACGGAAATGTCTATCATATGAGCCCTAGTTGGATTGTCCTGGGTCTTCTTGATCCTCGGCAAACTGTTATCTGGGTCCTCAACGAATGGGCCAGAAAACATAGGCTTTCATATTCTGGACCCGAGCTGGAGCGCTTCAAGCAAGCTCGAGACACCACCATATCCACAATCTTCTTCTAACCCCTTCATCCATTGAGAATTTTAATATTTGAGTTTCTTAATCTTTATGCATGGATGGTGACATGCAACAAGTAGAGGTGAAGTGACATGGATAATAACTCAATAAAGAGTGAGTTGCTAACTTAGGGTAATGCCACCTAATTAAAGAAGAGGAACAAATGGGATAGAAAAAGGCAGGAAACAAATATCAAGAAAAACACTCGAGTGAGAATTCGAAAAGCAGACAAAAGGTAAAAACCAACCTTAAATAAGTACATAAAAAGCATAAAACTAGTTGACTTGGAACCAAAGGAGAAATGATTGATGTTAATTACACAAACAACAATCACAAGAGGAAAGAAGAGCAAAAAGGATGAACACAAGACAAGAAACATAACAAAACAAACAAAAACCAAAGAAAAAGTTTGAAAATGAAAGGAAAAAAGACAAAAAAGTGTTTAAGAATTTAAGGAGGAGAAAAAAGGCGAAGAACAGTTTAGAGAGAATTTTTGAAGCATAAGCTCGAGAAAATGGTGTATGTTAATAATAACTTTGTTTTTAGTATTAGTACAATAGGATTGGAAGGAGATTTTCAGACCAACTGCTATATCTAATGGACCCATCCGTGTTTCAAGTGTAAAATGGCATAATTTGGTTATGTTTGGAGCCAATGTTGTTTCGATAGTTATGGGAGTGAAGCCAAATTTCTCATAAATCCTTAATGGTTAACAAAGAGGTCACGTTTTTTTATAGATAAAAGAACATGCAGTCTCCAAATAAAAGGGATTGCTCCAACGAGGTATTCCTTGCAAAAGTCCAGCCAACCTGTCCATTTAGGAAGCAAATGAAACTGTAGTGAATATCAGCAAGAAAAACAAATCAATAAAGAAATGAATTGATTCTAAATTTTTTCCCATGACAAGTAACAAATCCAATATAAAAATTCCCATGAATCTCTTGGTGAACGATCATGTCATCTAAGATTTTTTCACTTAGACAACACCCTACGTAGTGATCTTTTTAGATCCTAAAGTAGAAGATTGCGATCCATTGTTGGCAATATCCGTGATCAAATCCCCAGTAATTACAAGGAGAAGCTTATTCATCATGTCTATAAATGTGAACGGACAAAATTATCCTCGATAAAAACTTACAAAATGCATCCAAAATTTTTCAAAACGGCCCAATGACCAAGTTTTCCCAAAAAAATACAGTTGAGTGATCCAACATGGTGTCTTTAAAATGAGGGTGATCAAACTGAAAATATTAAATACTTTCAGCGATTTTTGATGCTATATTAACCTTTTAAAATATGAAAATTGAGATGGATATTTATCTTAAAGGAAGTAGAAGCAAACAGAAGCAAAACCAAATATTTTGGGCAAGTTATGGACTAAAGACCTTTTTATATAGTGAATACCTAACCATTATAGCTATTTAACTTAATGTATGATGTTCATGAAATACTTAAAGGAGACAATTTGAAAATTTAAAAATTTGACATACATGAGTAACAAGAAATTAAGGGGACTATTAAAAGGAGTACTATATTTTGTTACAGAAAAACTGATAACTGTAAGCTTTTTCAATGTTGGGAGAGGTCATTGTCCCTTTGGCTATATTTATCTCCGTCACTTATGGCATTCCACCCCAATTCCCGCTTACTGCCCATCGACGGCCATCTTCTTCTTCAGATCTTTCTTGTTAACCTGAAAACCAATGTTTCAGGGCTAGTATCAAGTTCATCATGTGTGATTGGTTTAGGTATCAAGTAGCCAAGTGCAAGATCTGTACGACGAATAATTACATAGGAAGGATTTGGTAAGTAAGAGTTTGGAACGACGGACTTTTCCGGCACGTACCTTTCCCATGGCATTACGTGGCAATGATTCCCACAAGAGAAGACGAGTTGGAAGCTATAAACAAAGAGTACACGGAAGAGTGAGAGATTTGGGGAAACAAACTCTCTCTCATAAACAGAATACTGAATATGCTTTTTAACATTTGCAAAAAAAGTATCAGTAACGCTGAGATGTAAAGAAGTCATTCATTGTTAATGTGTATACGGTGATAACAGGAAAAATATCTGTTGTGATTAGTGAATGGTGATACCTTATAGGGAGCAAGTTTTTCTTTGGCCCACAAGGTCAATTCTTCCAAGGTTAGAGAAGGCTTCACCTCCTCGTCCCGCCTTCTTTTACATTCAGCATCCGGAACAACTATGGCACAAATGGCTTCTCCATAATCTTTGTCAGGCAATCCCAACACACAACACTCTGATATGGTTGGGTGCTGCACAAAACATGAATAAACGAATATGATGCATTTCCAACTAATATCTTTATACTTATCTGTTTTTTGGGAAATTTGTAAAAAGTGGGATTAGAAGGAACCTCAAGAAGAACTGCTTCAATTTCTAATGCAGATAACTTATACCCGCCAACTTTCATGATATCAGCATTGTTACCTGGATCATATTACATAGAGAGTACACAAAGAATTACTCCCTATCATTTGATTAGCAGAAGGATTTATTATTTATTTTGAGACTAGGGCATGCCCAAATTCAACAGGATTACGAAAGATTCGAAGATAGGAAGAGAAAAGAAAATATAATGCTTACGTCCCATGATGATATAGTAGCCATCTTCATCTAATCTAACAGCATCTCCCGTCTTGAAGAAACCATCTTCAGTAAATGACTCTTTAGTCACCTGCGCGGAAGCCATTATGAAAATGGATTATATAGAAATTAAGAGGCGGTAATAGAAATGTGGCATAAAGATAATCCTGACACTCACGTCTTAAAAAAATAAAGAAGGCAAGATCAGTTAAGTAAGAGCATAAACACAGGCCTGCCTTATGCCATTTTCCTAATTATATTAGGATAGCTCATAGCTTATATCACAAATACCTGCGGCAACTTCCAGTATTCTTTAAATAATGAAGGGCTTCTGATGCAGAGCTCTCCCACTTGTTCATCATCCCCAGTTGTCTCTTCAACGAGAATCTTAGCCTATACATGACCATTAAGTTTGTTTAGATGGTGTAGATTTTGGAACTCCGTGGTCTAATTTCTGCAATAGGGAACCTCTATTACCTGGACTCCTGGCAATGGCTTGCCTACAGTTCCTCCTTTGCGGACACCTCTCAAGGGATTCGAAATTGCCATCACGAACTAGATTCCAAAGAAATGAGATGACTCATTATTACTTTCCAGTATACAAACTCTCGATGGCAGGGTTTACTGACATGGATGCAAATATATACCTCAGTCATACCATAACGCTCTAGCAACTGATGTCCAGTAATGGCTTCCCATTGTTGCATGATAGGGAGAGGAAGTGCGGAGGATCCACACATCTGGAGACAGTGAGTTTTCATGATATATCATTTTAGAGTAATAAGACAGATTAAATAAATGCTAAATCACTATTTAATTCTGGAGCTATCTCACATTTTACGAGTATGAAGCCATACCATGAGCCGTAAGTGGCTTGCAGCAGAAGCAGAAGCAGAACGTGATTCTGGATCCATACCTTCATAACCTTGTATCAACCGTGTATATATAGTTGGAACCTATACAAGAAAGCAAAATTAGAATATATAAACAAGCATACGAAACATAAGGCAAGACCAACATATGTTGCATCATAATGTCTCATATACTCAAAATCAAAATTTGGGTGCATCAGAAGACTTTTCAATCAGCATTAGAAACAGGATTAGGCAATAGACACTGATTAGAAATGAAGTGGGTAATAGATAATAATAATAATAATAATAATAGCTTTTTACAATTAAGAGATCAGAAGTCAAAAACTTATTTTTTAATTTAACGGATCAAAAGTAAGAGTATTGAAGAAACATCATTAGTAATCTAAGCTCAAGGATATTAAGTTATTAACAAAACGGATCGACTTACTCCAGTAAATACTGTTACAGCATCATTAGCTTTTGACCCATCTTTTGGATACGATTCTCGCCATCGCTGCCATACTCCGCTCACACTAAATTTTGGCATAAATTCAACCTTCAAGATCATGAAACAAGAACCCAGTGAGTAAAATGCTGTTCCTATTGAGAAATAATTGCAAACATAAAAATAACAAGTCAGTCAAGTTCAAATGTGCTGGGACACTGTACCGTGGAACCAGCATAGAGAGGGGCCAGTAAAGCATTGAATAGTCCATGTACATGTATGGAAATAGTCAAGGATGAACATTTCAGATCGGGAATGTCCACAAGAATATTACTAAATCTTTTAGTATGAAAAGATTGCACTTGGAGCTTTTCGGGTTTGCCGGCAATTAAAAAAAAGCTCCAAGAGAGTGTATCCGAACACTCGAAGTGTATAATATGACCATAAAAATTTAAGATGTATTTAGACGTCAACAGTCACAAAATGAAGGTCATTCTAAAGCAAATTTCTGTTAAAAGCATTCGAAGAACCGACAGTTGAGGATATGATGTAGAGGCAGGCAGTGTAAAAATTTATCTGTGGACGTATACTCCCACGCATCGGCTAACATTTTGACCTGAAATTGGAGCCAGGAATTAGAAGAATGTTGACACTTTCAATCTTTTTGTAAAATTTTATTTTTCCACTCATTGAAATTCAAGAGGAACAAGTGTGTAATTTGTTGAAGCAAATAAGCCAAACAAGATCAGAAAACAAGCACTTTCTTAATTAAGCCTCTAACTATAAGAACTAATCAATAACTACTTAGGTTGTCTAAACAGAAAGCGATTCGCAGACAGAACCTTGGCCATTCTTCACTAGATGTTTAGTTTAAGTAACTAGCAATTGATGCACAATTTAACAATTGCAATACAAGTAGTATCTATAGTTAATTACAAAAAGAAAAATATATTTTGTAAATTTTAATATCTACGATAAATCTGTACATAATATCGTGAGGTGAGTTAACGTGGATTAATATAATTACATAACTAACAATAAGAAGTTATGACTAGTTACTATTTTCTTTATGTATCTAACTCAGAGGTGGTAACATGTGGGATGGTTTTAGTGTTAAACTTCTAACAAGAGTAGTTTGTTTTACATGTAGAATAGATGACCGAAACTCCAGTGAATTAATTAATTAAACGATCTAAGTTCTTTACATCCCCACATGCTATAATTACAGCACTAAAAATCTCCAGAATTAAAATTACGTGAGTGGTTTGGCTTCCAACCTGAGCTAAAATGCTTTTGTGAGTGTGAACAACTCCTTTGGGTTTACCTGTTGTCCCACTGGTGTACAAAATCAACGCGGGATCTTCAGATACTACAGCATTTATGAAAACGAGAGACGTTTGTTAGCTTCATATTTTATTAATGAAACTAAAACATTTAATAAAACAGAATGCAAGAATACCTTCATTGGCTCTAATATCTTCATTTTTAAGAGATTTAGAAATGTTGATCATATCTCCAGCTTCACCTGACTCTGAATTTGTGCAGACTACAGGGGATAGAAGGGAAAACTGAGCACCAGTTTTAACTGCAATAGTTTTCATAAGATCCTGATGGTCATCCGTGCTCAATATTATGGAAACATCCTACGGATCACATTAGCATAGTGTCAGTCAGCATAACATTCATCATTCACAACATTAAATTGTTGGCAGTTTACATTACTTAGACAGACTAAGACCATAAGTGAATTGGTGGTTATATTGCTGACTCTGTGATAACACTAAGGGGTGCAAACTATCCTCATGATAAAATGGGAAAGAGACAGCATAACATGAAGAGAGAAGATAATAGGTCGAGAATCGTAGAGAGTAGAGCAAATTAGCAAAAGGAAGAATGCGATTGATACACCCCCAGAATCAATTTTATTGAATGAAGACTATTACCCTAATTTGTGCCAAAGACGATGGTGGAAAAGGAGAGGGAGTTTAAAGCTATTGATAAACCAAGTAAAAACTTCTAACAAGATAGTAATACAGTACATACGGCATCATTCATCACATGTAACAGCTCAGCTTCTGGGTAGCTCAGAGCAAGAGGAACTGCAACACCTCCACAGGACCATGTAGCAAGAACTCCTGCAACAAACTCGGCACTGGGTTTAGCTACAATTCCAACTCTGGCTCCACCAAGATGTTTACTGCCTTCGACAACACCATCCTATGCAAGGTTAATCAGTGCAAAAATTAAAGGTAGGAAAAGAGAGAAGCTATTTGGAGAAATATCTTAGCTCACAAACAAATATAATAATGGAGATTATGGGGATTCAAACCCCATGACCCTCCAGTCTAACAGTTTGTTTGTGCAAAATACCATTTATGTTTTCACAACTCCCTCCACAACAAATGTACAGAACAACAGATCAGCCCCTTCTTATATATTTTATATACTCCCTCTATCCCTATTTGATAGGGACGTTTGACTTTGCACAAAATTTAAGGAAATTTTGAATTTGTTTCTTACAAATAATTTTCCCTCCACTCAACTCTCTCACAATTAGTCAAAAAGAGAACCAATTATGGGATTTCTAAAAAAGGAAAACACCCCCATCAATTAGGGATGGAGGGAGTATGAAATGATGGCGGGCACAACATTGACAACAAAGTCAAGGTACGATGACAATGGAGGTATATGCCAAGGAAAACTGTTGAATTCACAACTGCTGTCCACATGTGTACCGGGTAACATATGAAATAGTGAAAGGAATCACCAAGGAGGAGGCCATACTGCAGTTGAATAGTTCAAAGCAATCGGTGCATTATATCAAGAGGATGTCAAAAATCAGATCAAAATTCGGCCTTTATGTTTTTCGTCTACTAATCAGGGTGGAATCCGTTCCATCAAGAAATATCAAAATGACGAAAAAGACTGTTCCTAAAATGTCAACTGAAAAACTGTACAATAAGTTCAGCTGCTGCAGCGTTAAAAAAAGGAACCCTACTCACAATTGTTAAGACACTATTCCTCAGAACATTTGAAACATTCCACGCAGATGAGACTAATTGATTGTAGCTATAGCTTTTTCCTTGAGCTCTAACAGCAATCCTCCCAACGGATGCGGATCCTCTTCCAACAACAGCTTTGAACAACTCCATAAATGCTGTGCTACCTGAACTTGTATCATCACAACAGAACAAAAATGAACAATCGACATAATTTTGTATGTAACTGAACAAAAGCGAGTGCAGAATGTAGATCTATGAACACTACAAAACTCCCAAAGGAATTCATTAGACGAATATTTCCAATAAAAATGATTTGTATCCATTTTACCAATTATTAACTCGTAACGAATATTGATAACTAATAAAATGCTTTTTCGCCTCTAAAATTCAACAACAACGAACAACATACCCCGCGCCCTAACCCCTATGTTCCAATTCAACAAGGATTATATTTCTGAAATTTCAACGCGAAATAAAATTTAAAATAAATACATGTAGTTGCACATTCGAGTTGAGCTCGAACCAAATTCAACTAACTCGCCGCAAATTCAACACCAAATTCAGCAGATACTCAAACTGCTAACACACCACAATGCATAATTGAAGTCTATTTGAACTATTTTTAGTTACATTAAAATTAAACAAAAAATATGTATAAGTAAATGAATAGTTTTATAGAAATTAAAATAAATAAAAAATGAAAAAATGGTTACCAGAGGAAAAGAAGCGATTGCGAATAGAGAGCGAATGTAAATGGTGATTGAAGAAATGAATTGAGATCATCCTGATTGGTAGGTTTGTATTTATAGCATTACGTGTTTGAGTTGTTACAATTGATTGCGACTCATTTATTGTTATGGGGTGGGTAGAGAAGATGAAGTCACTGATGACAACTAGTGAGGAGTGTTTCAAAATGATTGTCCACTTTAGCTATTGAATTCAATGGGGAAAGCTAACAAAAGCGGTTGAGTGTTGTGTTATTGGTACTAAATGTGAATATATATACATGGTATTTATGACGTTTTAAGATTTTAATTTTGATTTTTTTTTTATATGGCGTTTTATAATTTCAATGTTCAATGTAGTTTTTGCATATTTTTTTATTGGAATTATTCACTCACCACTAATATAATGACAATCAATTGACATTTTACATTTTCAATATACGTTTTGATTATTTTTTTATTGGAATTATTAACTAACCACTAATATAGTGACAATCAATTGATATTTTACATTTTCAATGTACTTTTTGACTATTTTTTTTTAAATATATATAAAAATGTCTAGAACGTCATATAAAAACGTATATGATTATCGATACACTTGTATATGATTATGATAATAAACTATCTCATGTGAATTATAAAATTAGCGATAGATGTGAGTTTCGAACCCAGAACCTTTTGGTCACTAGCAAGAACCTTTTCCACCAGGCTATTCGATTAACTCTATTTCAAATCAATTTTGAGCAATTTAAATTGGACTAATGGCTCATTCAACCTTACATGTCTCCAATCATTCACCATTTGATCAAATATAATTTAAAAAATGACTCATTTGATCATACATGTTTCAAAAAATGTCAATACCTAAATAATTTATGTTTATTATAAAAATCGAATCTTTGTATGATTTGAATGGGGTGGGGATGACGATGGTTGATCAGAGGATTAAGGTCGCAGCCCATGTTTACGATGGTGGATGAGTGAGTGGATAACGATGGTAGGGTGGGCATGACGGTGGTTGTTAAGATAGGAGGGTTAGCCAGAAAAATAAGGTCGCCGCCTAAGTTGACGATGATGGTTGAGTGGGGTGGGGATGACGATGGTAGTTTTTAGTAAGTCATTTTCACAAAATGAAGTAATGATATACTCCCTTCGTTTTTTAGTTGTTGTTCTAGCTCTTTTCACGTCAATTAAAAATCAATGACGTTTTAGATATATATCTTTAATTAATTATTTCAACAAATACATTCATGTATTTATATCATATATACTTAATGCACTTTCAATACATTAAATAGGGATTAAAGAAACAACCCATCAAATATTTTTGTTTATAATTAGCGATGAATTATAAATACGATGATACTACAAATAATAAATACAGAAAATCCTAACTAACAGATAGTTAAAGGAAAATATGAGACAAATTTGTCTCCAACGGGATTTAAACCAAGACCTTTTTACGTAAAAGGTCGGGCCAGATGCCACTAAGCTATTGAGCCATCAAATATTATTTTAGAATGTAAAACACCAACTAAATATATATACATATATATAAAGTCTAAAACGTCAACTAATAAAATATTAGGTATGGATTATAAAATAAATGTGATTATTATATAAATATAACGTTGTTTCTATCATTCTATGTAATATGAAAAACTATTTAATTCGTCTTAAAGAAGCTTAAGTTTAACATGCAAATTGACGTAATATATCTAGGAAGTCATTTTCATAAAATGAAGTTATGATATACATAGTATTTATTAATATTGATGTTTAGTTGTTGTATAAAATATTCATAAAAATGTTAATAGGTAGGGTAAATGGGTGTAACAATAACCTATGTTTATAGATGTTTTTGTTGGAATATCCCGGGGTTGCAAGACACAATGAATTACGATAGTTCATATGTCTAGAAAACCCTAATTCGTTGATCGTTAGTGATGCACTCTCGATCCCTCTTTCTCTTTCCGGTCCTATTGGTCTCGACCCCAAGTCTAGCTCAGGACTCTCCTGCACTTGAAACCTACGAGTCGAAATGGTGCGCTTGGAAGCAGGGCGCGCCTTAGGAGCCAGGATCCGTTCCCCGTCCGCTCGGCTACACCTGAAAGCGTGGCTGGGTTTCAGCCACAGACACTCCGATGCCTAAGTCAGTACGGGTACTCTCTAAAGAAGGGTTAACTAATGCTTAAGTACAATAAAGTATGAAAATGTAGATTAGCTTTAATGATAGTACCTCTTGGCTATTTATAGGCTTAAGAGAGAGAAGTACAATATCACCTGAACCTATGAGATGGTGACACTTTTCCCTTCTGGGCCCTCGGATGGGCCCCTGGGTTTGGACTCACCAACTCCCTTTAGAGGGCTGGCTCGTTTCTCCTTATTGGATATGGACCAGGGTAAGCCTTTAGATATAGGGTTACATCATTGCCCCCTATCTCTCGTGCTAAATCCCTCCTCCGCTGTGTATGGATGAAGACCGAGAGATAAGCCTTGGTCTGTTACTCCATTTTCAAACTAGCTACTGGGATCTGCGACACCATGCCACGCGTCCTTTCCAGATTGGTGTAGAAGTCGAAGAGTCATATATGAGGCCTATAAAAGGTAGTTGAACTCATTCATATGTACTTTTCATCCTTCTCCTTGTCGGTTTTCTCTGTATTTTCTGCTCTAGGTTTTTTCATCTTCTTGCCTTCTTTCCTTTCTGTTGCAAGTTTCGAGCACTCTCAGGTACGAACACATCCTTTTCCCTCAAGTTCCTTCTCGTTTGGATTCATCTCGTATCTTGATTGTGTTGATTTTATGTTTTCCGCTGATTTCAGAAGCTTTGAATGTTTGAATGTTCTTCATGAACTTTTGAAACACTTTTGGCGGTCTTTTGAAATTCCCTTGCCAGATCTTTTATTTCCCTTTCCACTTGTTGAAATAGTGTTTTTAGGTTGTTGGGTGAGACACTCGCGTCCTCTTGCTTTTCTTTTAACTCTTTTCCTTTTCGTTGTAGATATTCTCATGGACAAGACTAATTCCGAAGCTTATCAATCGAACGACCAATTTATGGACGAGGTAGGTCACACTTTTGTTTTCTCTTCAGAATGTGAGTCTCTCCCTTCCCTTTCTGACGAGTTCGGTTTCTCTGATGATGATGAACTCTTCGTCTATGAGCCTAAACTGGTAAAATGGTACAAGTGGTTAGCTCTCTTTGGTTGTTCCATAACGCTTTCTCCTACTATCGTGATTTCTCCTAACAGTGATCCATTTCCTCATATACAGATCCACCCTCTCAGGCCCTCTGTGGTCACGCCTCTAGCCGTCGCGTCACCCAGTCCTCCTCGCGAAGCTTTGTCTGAGGGTATGGGATTTCTGAACTCTTCTCCTACCCAAACTGAACCTCTCGTTCCAAAAGACCCTCCCCACACTTCTCCAATTGTGGAACTCTCGTCTGGTGAGAAAGAGGCTTCGGAAGATGTTGATGAGGAGTTCAGGGAGCTCTTAAAGTTGCCCCCAACCTTGCTTTCTCCCCTGGACCCTTCCCTAATGCCTGGCCACGGAACTATAGCCTCTTCGAGTCATACTACTCAATCTACTGAGGGATCAGGACCTCCCCGGGGGGAGGACCTTCCTGTTGAGTCTGAGGAGGCTGTGGAAGAAGTTAGAGAGGAAGAGGACCAAACTGAGGAGGATATCCTAGGCTCGCTATTCACTGATGGTAAAATTCCCTCTTTTATCAGTAATTCTCTTCCTGTTGATGAAACGAACATAGACTTAGGTATAGTTAGGAGTTATTTTAGAATCCCCCGTTCCTTTGACATTAGATTTCCCACTCAGGATGAGACCTTTTTTATTCACGAGCGAGGGTATACTCCCATGCATATAATTTCCTTCAACGTAGGCTTCAGATTACCTCTTACACCTTTTGTCCAAGAACTTCTGGCAACTCTCCCCTCGGCACCGGGTCAGATCACCATCATGGGACAGTTGGTGGTTACCATGTTTCAGGTTGCCTGTGCGATGGCGAGAGTGGCCCCGACCCTAGGCCTTTTTACCAAGATCTTTTCCACTACTCATAAAGGACAGTACTATTTTTCTCTCCGTCCTGAGTGTAAATTCCTTAGTACCCCCCGTCCTACCAAAGTCAGAGAGATATTTGTACATAAAGCCTGGTGTCTGGTAAAGGGCAATTTTGGGGAGGGTGTTCCTACGAAATGGCAGCCTCGCCGACTCAATCATGGCCTCAAGAAGGTGAAGAGTTCAGACCAGGATAACCTTAGCCTCATAGTTCTTCGCCACACCTTCAAGAGTCCCCTCTCTTGGACGGTATTTAGTGACGAAGGTTGTCTTATGCTGGCCGGCTTAGTAGATAGGCACTTTTCCCAGCCCGTATCTTGGGGTATACCTTCGTTTCTCTTTTAACTGTAATTTATTTATTTTGTCTATATCCTAACCCTCTTGGTTCTTTTACAGATGATGTTTTAAATGCTGCCCTTCATGCCCCTCCTCCCATCCAGCTAGACTTTGCTGCGATGTTTGGAGTGCGAACTCCCAGCTTGAACGTGCCGGTCACCGAGGGCGTTGGTCCTGTACTTTCCCCCATGCCCATTCGTTCTGCTCCGGCTGCTCCCCCATCGGTTACAAAGGTGTCCGCCCCTCCTCCGGCCCCTAAGAAGGTTCTTCCACCTAAGGACAAAGGTGCGGCTCCCTCTGCCCAAGTTCCTCCCCCTAAATGCAAGGTCGCTCCTTCTCAACAGGGGAGTGCTGCGCTCAAAAAGCGTAAGGACTCACGGCCTGTTTCTGCTGATAAGGAAGGTCCTACCACTGGTCCTGATGGGAGTGTCACCACCAAAACTACCAAAGGGTCCATTCGTAGTTCCCTATTTGACCCTAATGGCAAGTTGGTGGAGGTGAGGCCGACCTTAAGGTACATGCCCACTCCTTATATCCTTCCAGGCGCAGCCTTGGTAATCAATGAAGAATCGTCTTGGGCGTCGGCCGAGGACAGTTTCCAAGCCCTGAAGCCTCTTCTTCTTCAAGGCGAGGGTGAGGAATTGGACGATATAGAGGATACCTTTGAATTGACCTCTGAAGTTTTGCACCGACAATTGAAGGTAAGACTAGACTTAATCTCTTTTAAGTTAATTCCTTGCTTCTACCTTCCTTGCTAACCTCTTTTATCTTCAGGATATTAATGCCACCTTTGTCCTGGGAAGGAGAGCCCGTCAATATGAGCTGCTCTGTGAGAAGAAATCGGCTAAGTTGGCTGAGACCCAGGAGAAGCTGGAGGCTGAGGTGACTCTTTGTCAGTCTTGGAAAGATGCGAGCAAGGAGATGGAAGGTAAATATGAAAGAGGTTGCGCGTCTTCGTGCGGAGCTAGCCCGAGCTAAGGAAGAATCTCTCCGTCTCCTCTCTGATAAAAAAAACTCAAGCTAAACCTTCAGAGGACAAGTTGACTGCGGCCCTTAAGGAGAACGAAGGTTTGAAGAAGAAGGCCACCATGTTGGCGAAAGCTACCATGGATCTGAAGGCCTCGATTCCCGAGACTGTTCAGAAGCAGGTTCACGCCTTTATGCAGAGCCCCGTGCTTCGTTCTCATGTGCGTGAAGCGCAGGCGTGCGTCCTCTCCAACTTCGCCCGAACCTATTCTGAAAAGTGTCCTGACCTTCCCTCCTTTTTGGAAGAATATACCAAGGGAAATGACTTTTCTTCTATTCCTTAGTTATCCTTGTATACCTTTTGGCTTGTGCTAAGTCTTGTAATGTACTTCGTCCTTTTATGGTATAATATTGTCATCTTTGATTATTCCTTATGTCATACACCTATTGCGCCCTTGCAATTTACTTTACAACATTTTTGTTTTTAATGTACATTGCAACGTTCTTTGTGGAATATCTGACATAGGTTCTGGACGAGTCCTCTAGTGATGTTTAGGTACATCACGTTTTTTGAGGATCGTTTTCTGGACAAGTCCTCTAGTGATGTTTAGGTACATCACATCTCAGAGGGTCGTTTTCTAGACGAGTCCTCTAGTGATGTTTTAGATACATCACATCTTTGAGGATCGTTTTCTGAGCGAGTCCTCTAGTGATGTTTAGGTACATCACATCTTTGAGGATCGTTTTCTGGACGAGTCCTCTAGTGATGTTTTAGATACATCACATCTTTGAGGATCGTTTTCTGGACGAGTCCTCTAGTGATGTTTAGGTACATCACATCTCTGAGGATCGTTTTCTGGACGAGTCCTCTAGTGATGTTTTAGATACATCACATCTTTGAGGATCGTTTTCTGGACGAGTCCTCTAGTGATGTTTAGGTACATCACATCTCTGAGGATCGTTTTCTGGACAAGTCCTCTAGTGATGTTTAGGTACATCACATTTTTGAGGATCGTTTTCTGGGCGAGACCCTGTGGTACACAATGGAAATTTAGCAGACATAAATAAACTTTATTAAAATACTGGAATGTGTAATGTCTGTTCCACATGGAAGTGGATGGCCCGGCTTAAACATAAAACTTGATTAACTTTGTTACATGCCACGTTCTTGGTACAGGCTCGCCTGTGACTTCCTCCAGCTTGTACGTGCCCCCTCCAAGGATTACTGAAATTCTGAATGGCCCTTCCCATGTGGGGCTTAGCTTGTGAACTTCCCTTGGATGAGCTGCTGAATATAGTCGTAGGACTAGGTCCCCTGTTTTGAACTGCCTATTTTTGACACGCCTGTTGTATGCTCTGGTCATGAGGCTCTTGTACTTCTGTGTCCTGTATAAAGCTTCGGTCCTTTTTTCATCAATGAAGTCCATCTCTTCCCTGAGGCGTGACTGATTCTTGTCTTCATCGAAGCCTCGCTGCCGAAATGTTGGAAGACCCACCTCTGCTGGTAATAATGCTTCCGCTCCATACACTAGGCTATATGGTGTTTCGCCTGTAGCTGCAGATGGTGTCGTTCTCATTGACCATAGCACGACTGGCAGTTCTTCTATCCAGGTCCCCTTTGTCCCCTCGCTCTGTATCAGGTTCTTCTTAATGCCTTTGAATATAGTCCTATTCATCAGCTCCACCTGTCCATTGGCCTGGGGGTAATATACTGGGACAAATCTCTGCTCAATGCCATACTTTTCACAGAAGTCCTTAACCACCTTTCCCTCAAACTAGGGTCCGTTGTTCGAGACTATGACCTTAGGAATACCAAATCTTGTAATGATGTGTTTCCATATGAAGTGGACCACATCGTCTCCTTTGGTTTTGGCCAGAGGCGCGGCTTCCACCCATTTACTGAAGTAATCCACTGCGACTATGACATACTCAACATTTCCCCTGGCTTTTGGTAATTTTCCCACCAAGTCAATGCCCCATATTGCAAATGGTATGGGACTGACCACAGGAACCATTTCTGTAGCTGGAAGGTGCGAAACTGTGCTTTGTCTCTGGCATGCATTGCATTTTCTCACAAATTCCACTGCATCCTTCTTAAGAGTTGGCCAAAAGTAACCTGTCCTGGTTATTTTTAACGCTAAAGCTCCCCCTCCGATGTGACTTCCGCACCATCCTGTTGGAATATCCCGGGGTTGCAAGACACAATGAAATACAATAGTTCATATGTCATACAACCCTAATTCGTTGATCGTTAGAACTTACACAATGAAACTAGCTCATAGAAGTATATGTTTAAAGGTAGTGTGAATATGCTACAATTAACATATAAAAGAGTAGTGCTACAAAGTTATACCTTTGAAGCGTGAGCGGAAGCTTTGTAAATCTTTAAGCGCTTATCCCCACACCTTGCTCCTTTGCTTTCTCCTTGAAGAAATGTCTATCACCAAGGTGATATGAAACTACTATGAAATAGTCCACACCAATACCTTAGATAGCAATAAGACACACTTGGACTAGTGTGTGTTATTGAGGAGTATGTAGTCTTTACTACTATAGCAAAATTGTAGAACTAGTTCTACACTCTACACTTAGAGTTTTGCTAGAGGGTTGAGGTTGAAGATAAAGTGTGTTTGTTTGTGTTCTTGTGTTCTCTAGCAAGAGATATGCAAGACTTAGATTGATATCTTCACATTCAATATCATCTTATGATATAGAATGGATGATGAAACATATTGCACACTAAACAAACACATTAACCATCCATATGGTTAATGCCTCTTGGTCCATGGAAGATGCTCTTACAAGAGTTCTTCCCAAGGGATACAAAGCCTTCCCAAGGCATAAAGTAGCCACCAAGATGTCAACTCCTCATAATGATGAGATTAGTTAATTAATCTTAATTAATTAATTAAATCATATCTTGTTTAATTAATTCATTAATTAATTAAATCATTTCAATAAATGATAATATATAAATATATATCTCACATATATATATATATACATAAACCCTAAATGGTGCGTCCGGAACTAATTCCGGGCGCACCATCGGTTCGGTCGGGACACGATCTCGATCGAACCGAAATTCCTCAATATGGATCAAATCCCTTATTCACTTTCGGGTCACTACTCGAAAGTATCTTCGGTAATTGTTATGTGTGTGACCTCATAGCCCGAGTAACGAAAGCATCGGGATTCAACGTATAAGACCGTATACTCGAATCCCGAAGATCATCGTGAGAGCCTAGTCTGCCATTCGATGACCCCCGGCATTATCTCGGGTGAGACTACTGATAGTTCAGATAACTATCGGTTGTTGAACCGTATATATAGATGATATAGTTCACGGGCACTAATTGAGGAAATTGACACATCAATTTCCAACACATCCTTGGTGGATTTCGGCCAATATCTTCGGCTGATCACTTTTAGCTACACAGAATAGTAGAGGCCCATCCCACGATTTCTTGTATAGGTCTCCTTGAATCACATGGAATCTGACGGATCTTATCTTAATTATGCGTGCCTCTGTTCTGTCCTCTGGTAGCTCTTGGGTTAGCAAATATTTAACAATAGGGGTCCTCCAATCTGCCTCTTCTTGTAGAACCTTCATGACCTTATTTATCTGATGGGCAGGTATGTCTCGCACCTCTACCCACACCTCTCTGGGCAAATCCTCATATCCTACCGTGGCCAGCTGTGATAAGTAATCTGCTTCCTCATTCTGTGCCCGTGGGACATGTTGAAATATTACAAGTGAGAAGCATTCAACTAGTTCCTTCGTCTTGGCTTGATATATGCTCAAGGTCTCGCTTTTAACCTCACAATCTCCATTCATCTAATCTATGACCAACTTTGAATCACCTCTGACGATTAGCTTTGTAACCCCGAGGTCCTTCATTAATTGGAGTCCTGCAATGAAAGCCTCATACTCGGCTTCGTTGTTAGTTGTAGGGAATGTGAAGCGTAGGGCATAACCTAAGGCCACTCCTTCTGGTCCATGAATAACTATCCCTGCCCCTGCTCCTTTGCTATTCTGAGCTCCGTCCACACTTAATACCCACTCTGGTATATCCTCCCTTGCTGGTGAAGCACTACTGACAGGATCTGGTGATGAGGTACACTCATTTATGAAATCAGCCAGAGCTTGGGCCTTGATACTCGTTCTTGGTGTAAACGTGATTTGGAATTCACTCAACTCGATTGCCCATGTGGTCAATCGTCTAGACAATGCAGGGCTGGATATAACTCTCTTCAATGGTTGGTCAGTTACAACCTCGATGGGATGTGATTCAAAGTATATCTTTAGACGTCTAGCCGCGACTATTAAAGCAAACGCAAATTTGTCAATTAGTGGATACTTTAATTCTGAGCCTCGCAAGACGTGGCTGACATAGTAGATAGGCTTTTGACTCCCTTGTGCTTCCTTGACCAGCACGGCACTGACAGCTGCGTCTGATACTGCTAAATACAACTGTAAGGTCTCTCCCTGATCTAGGTGGGTCAATAGCTTAGGGCTCGTCAAATATTCCTTTAACCCCTGAAAAGCTGTATCACACTCTTGATCCCATGTAAACTTTTCTGGAGCGCGTCTCAGGTTCTTGAAAAATGGTAGACTCCTCTCCCCTGACTTGGAGATAAATCGGCTTAGAGCCGCCAAACATCCATTTAATCTCATGAGGTCCTTATACGTTTTTGGTGGTGTCATGTCAATCAGGGCTTTGATTTTATCTGGGTTAGGCTCTATCCCATTTTTGCTGATCATGTAGCCCAAAAACTTGCATGATGTGACTCCAAATGAGCACTTATCCGGATTTATCCGTAACTTGTTCTTCCGCAACCTTTCCATTGTTTCTCTCAGGTTTCCCAGATGATCTGTCCGAAGCTTACTTTTGACTAACATATCATCAACATAGATTTCCATATTTCGTCCCACCTGATCTGCGAACATGGTGTTTACCATCCTCTGATAAGTAGCCCCTGCGTTCTTGAGACCGAAGGGCATCACTTTCCAATAATAAAGGCCATATTCGGTTATGAAAGCAGTTTTTTCAGCTTCGTCCTCGGACATTTGTACTTGGTGGTAACCTCTGGAAGCATCCATGAAATCAAAAACTTCATGACCAGCACTCCCATCCACCAACCTTGCCAAGCATGGTAAGGGGTAAAAATCCTTTGGGCACGCCCTATTAAGGCTCGTAAAATCCGTGCACATACGCCATGTCTTGTTAGGTTTTTTAACCAATACTACATTGGCTATCCATGTAGGAAATTTTAATTCAGATATAGCTCCGGCCTGCAATAAAGCCTCCACCTCTTCTCTGATTGCTTTATTTTTTTCGTCATTAAACGTCAGCTTCTTCTGTTTAATTGGAACGTATGACGGCTCAACATGTAAACGATGGATGGCCAGTTGCGGATCTACCCCAGGCATATCTTCTGGGCCCCATGCAAACACATCTTTGTATGATTGTATTAACCGTACCAGGTCTCGTCTATGAGCTTCGTCCAGACGTGTACCAATTTTAAACGTTTTGGAGCCATCTCGTTCATCAAAAGGCACTTTCTCTACTTCTTCATGCGGGGTATGGAGCTCTACTTCTCGCTCCTTTGGGGAGTTGTCCTCCCTACTCTCGCCCTTCTGCTTTACCTGATTACAGTCTATGGCTTTACGCTTTTCGCCTTTGTTGGCTGGCGGAACTGATTCCAGATAACACATACGTGCGTTCTTTTGATCAGCACTCATCTCACCTACACCCCCTGGCACTGGGAATTTCATTTTCATGTGAATAGGCGAGACTACTACCTTCAAAGCTGACAATGTTGGTCATCCAATAATGCCATTGTACGCCCTGTCTTGTATGTCCACCACTGTGAATCTGACAATAATTGTTATACACTTCCGGCCTCGGCCAAACGTGACATCCAAAGCGATGACCCCCACTGGATTAACTGAATGTCCTGTGAAGCCTGTAAGTGACGTGTTGGCCGGCTGTAACCTACTCCTCGGCAAATTTAACTGATCGTAAGTTGACAAATACATGATATCTGATGAACTTCCCGTGTCCACTAACATGCGATCCACTTCCAAAGTGCCAATGATTGGGATAACCAATAAAGGATCGTCATGTGGTACTTCGATTCCCACCATATCTTCATCTGTGAACATTATGGGTTCTGTTGGCTTAGCTGTATGTGCCTGGAAGGCATATACCTCTCGCCTTGCATAATTCTTTCTGGCGTTTCTGCTATCTCCCCCCCACTATGTCCGCCAGATATGGTGTTAATTCTGCCAGTAATAACAGGAGATTGTTCCCGTTTTTCTTTCTTAACCGTCTCCCTGTTATCCTGCGAAGATCGGTCTCGTCCTCTACCCTTACTCTTTTTCTCTGTGAACTCTCGAAGGTATCCTTTTTCCAACAATTTCTCAATCTCCCTCTCGAGTGTTCGGCATTCTTTTGTGTCATGTCCACATTCTTTGTGGTACTCGCAATATCGAGTCTTATCCCTTTTACTTGGCGGAGCATTAATCCGAGCTGGTTTAGGTAACAACCCTTTATTTGCAATCTCTGAGTATACCTCCGCTATTGAGACATTCAGACTTGATAAACCCCACGTTTTTGTGCACTTAGCCGTAACCTTGGAAGGATAGGATGTGCCTTCACTTTTACGAGCCTGAGCAGGTGGGAAATCCGCACCTCTAGTCCTCTGTAAGCGTTCCCACACCTTAGTTTTGGGGACCTGCTTGTTGAGAACCGTGTCTCGCAAGTCTTTAGGATCTTTATCCTTTAACTTTAGCTCTTCCACATCAATATATTTCCGTACCATGGCTGTAAGTTCGTCTTTCCCCAATGGTTTCTGTAATGTGAGGGCTTTTTTCAACTTACCATATTGTAGACCCTCGTAAAACGCCATGTATGCTAAACGAGAGTCTACTGATGGTATTGTTAACAGCTTGTCATTATACCTTTTTGTGGTATGCCCTGAGTGTTTCCCCGTTCTTTTGTTTTACTGACAAAAGGATTCTTTCATCCTCCTCTTGATTTATTTCAGAGCCAAATTTTGCCAAAAATGCTAAGGCTGCCTGATCGAATGTATCGATTGAGGCCTGCGGTAATTGCATAAACCAATCAAGAGCTTTCCCAGTCAAGCTGTTTGGGAACGCCTTAGCATACATGTCCTTATCAGGGGTTGACACGATCATTTGTGCCGTATATCCTCGCAAATGCTTTTGAGGATCTCCCGTACCATTATATTGATTTAATCGTGGGAGAACATACCCCATTGGTACATCTTTGTTCTCAAGTCTTGTTGAAAATGGCATACGCGTTTGAGGTATCATATATGAGTGTTGTGGTTTAAGAGTAGCCAACATGGTTGCCTTAAATTTCTCCATCTCCTCTCGCATAGACTTGAGAATATCAGCTTCCTGAGTTGCAGGCACCTCCTGAGGAGGTGGTGCGTGCCCTGAGGGCCTCTCAGAATTGTGCTGTCTTGGTAGCGGGTTGTGCGACCCATCACAATGCATTTTAGACTGGGCCTCTTCCTGGTGTATTGCAGGCTGCGCCATATTTGCCAAGGCTTGTTTGACTGCCTGCTGTACCCTTTTCTCCAGCTCTTCCTCGATCTCAGGAGGAAAAACCATTGGTTGTTTGTCCTGACGTCGAGGGTGTGGTAGGCTCATTGACGAGTCCCCATGTTGGTTCTCCTCATGCTCCCCCATGGCTTTCTGTATCGAGCCCACAGACGGCGCCAATGATGCACTCTCGCTCCCTCTTTCTCTTTCCGGTCCTATTGGTCTCGACCCCAAGTCTAGCTCAGGACTCTCCTGCACTTGAAACCTACGAGTCGAAATGGTGCGCTTGGAAGCAGGGCGCGCCTTAGGAGCCAGGATCCGTTCCCCGTACGCTCGGCTACACCTGAAAGCGTGGCTGGGTTTCAGCCACAGACACTCCGATGCCTAAGTCAGTACGGGTACTCTCTAAAGAAGGGTTAACTAATGCTTAAGTACAATAAAGTATGAAAATGTAGATTAGCTTTAAGGGTAAATGGCTTCTGACATCACCCACGTTTGAAAAAAAAGCCAGTTAGATCACTCATGTTTTAAAAACGCCAGTTAGATCACTAATGTTTAAAAAAGCCATACATTCGGGTCACTCTATCAGATTTTTGAAGGCTATTTCTGTCCAAACACATTTTTTCCTCTCATAAGCACCCAATTTAACTCTTATTAACACATTGACCCTAATTATGAGATTACGATTTTTTCGATTTCTTTTTTGATCAAATTAGTGACTTTTTAAACATTAGTGATCTAACTGGCGTTTTTAAAACGTGAGTGATCTAACTGGCTTTTTTTCCAAACGTGAGTGATGTCAGAAGCCATTTGCCCTAGCTTTAATGATAGTACCTCTTGGCTATTTATAGGCTTAAGAGAGAGAAGTACAATATCACCTGAACCTATGAGGTGGTGACACTTGTCCCTTCTGGGCCCTCGGATGGGCCCCTGGGTTTGGACTCACCAACTCCCTTTAGAGGGCTGGCTCGTTTCTCCTTATTGGATATGGACCAGGGTAAGCCTTTAGATATAGGGTTACATCAGTTAGAACTTACACAATAGAACTAGCTCATAGAAGTATATGTTTAAAGATAGTGTGAATATGCTACAACTAACATAATCAAAGAGTGTGGCTACAAAGATATACCTTTGAAGCGTGAGCGGAAGCGATATGATCTTCAAGTGCTTATCCCCACACCTTGCTCCTTGCTTTCTTCTTGAAGAAATTTCTATCACCAAGGTGATATGGAACTACTATGAAATAGTCCACACCAATACCTTAGATAGCAATAAGACACACTTGGACTAGTGTGTGTTATTGAGGAGTGTGTAGTCTAACTACTATAGCGAACTATAGAACAATTTCTATACTCTAACACTTAGAGTTTTGCTAGAGGGTTTGAAGATGAAGTTTGTGTGTTTGTTTTTGTTCTCTAACAAGAGTTGTGTGATACTTAGTTTGATTCTCTACCCATTCTATATCATATGATATAGAATGGATGATGAAACACATTATACACTAAACAAACACATTAACCATCCATATGGTTAATGCCTCTTGGTCCATGGAAGATTCTCTTACAAGAGTTCTTCCCAAGACTTACAAAGCCTTCCCAAGGCATAAAGTAGCCACCAAGATGTCAACCATTCATGATGATGGAATTAATTAATCTTAATTAATTAATTAAATCATATCTTATTTAATTAATTCATTAATTAATTAAATCATTTCAATAAATGATAATATATATATATATAGCTCACATATATATATATACATAAACCCCAAATGGTGTGTCCGGAACCAATTCCGGGCGCACCATCGGTTCGGTCGGGACACGATCTCGATCGAACCGAAATTCCTCAATATGGATCAAATCCCTTATTCACTTTCGGGTCACTACTCGAAAGTATCTTCGGTAATTGTTACGTGTGTGACCTCATAGCCCGAGTAACGAAGGCATCGGGATTCAACGTATAAGACCATATACACGAATCCCGAAGATCATCGTGAGAGCCTAGTCTGCCATTCGATGACCCCCGGCATTATCTCGGGTGAGACTACTGATAGTTCAGATAACTATCGGTTGTTGAACCGTATATATAGATGATATAGTTCACGGGCACTAATTGAGGAAATTGACACATCAATTTCCAACAGTTTTCAGTCCATCACCTATGTTTTAAAATGTCTTTATCAATCACCTATACTAGTATCTTGGGCACAATCGATGCTTGTGCATTTTAATAATAATTATTAAATAAAAAATTAATAATTGTGAAAAAAATAATCGTTAATAATGTATATATTTAAATGTATATTTAAACTAATTTATATAAAAATCATTTTAAATAATTTTAATTTATAACTATTCCTACAATCAAGGAATTAATATATCATGGGGCTTCATTACAAAATAACTAATTCCCCCCTTCCCCAATTATATATAGTGTAGATTTCAAAATCTATCCTATTTGGTCTCGCGTGTTAATTTTTTGTTAAGTGCATTTTGGATGGGTAATTTCACGGAGTAAATGTCTTTATCCTTCACGAGGTGAAACAATATGTGTAAACTATTAAACTGACATTTATATCTTTCGCTTTTTTCTATACAAGATGCCTTGCTTTGTTTACAAATTAAATGTTATTAGAATAACAACATTAGCAAAACATATATATGTTCAACAATAAAAGAGGCAGCAAGAAAGAAAAAAAGTGATTTTTCTATTCCCTCCATTTATATTCTTATGTACCCACGGATTGAAATTGAAAAGAACAAAAAAGTTATTTTTCTATTACCACAATATCAAGCAAGAAAGAATGAGCCGACATGAAGCAGTACACAAGAAAGAAAAGAGGAGGTAGTTTATATTAACGAGAGATCGTATTTTTTTGGAGGCAAATAATATTAATGGAGAGGAATCTTGTTGGTGGGTATTTTAGTCTAATATAATAATAATAAATAAAATTAATTCGTTAACCTAGCATTACCCACCGATTTGGGGTGAATGATTTGAGGGAGAATGAGAGTGAATGTGTTAACCTAAATTAA
Source organism: Echium plantagineum (assembly GCA_003412495.2). Lineage (NCBI taxonomy): Eukaryota > Viridiplantae > Streptophyta > Magnoliopsida > Boraginales > Boraginaceae > Echium > Echium plantagineum. The sequence continues at coordinate 29,635,297 of CM016566.1, read as the reverse complement.
CCTAGATTCACCTACATTAACCTTGAATTTTTTTATTTTTTTGTTCCAAATGGGGTGAATGATAAAGTTCACCTAGATTTACCTAGATTCACCCCAATCCAAACGGACCATTAATTACATTAATGGTGCATTTGGGTTGAGGTGAAACTAGATTAGGGTGAACTCTTGTCATTAACCTAAGTTAGAAGAATGTAGGAAAATATAGGTGAAACTAGATTATGGTGAACTTTTATCATTAACCTAAATTATGAGAATGTAAGAAAATATAGGTGAAATTACTATAGTTTATGTTTGGATGCACTTACCTTTTACTATGTGATACATTATAATTATTAACTTGAAAATATTATTCTAAAATTACAACAAGATTGGAGTGACATTTATATCTTTCTCCTTATTTTTACACAAAACATCCAGTTTCATTGGTATTTTATTTATTAAAATAACAACATTAGCAAAACATGAACATGCTTAAAGATAATAAACATAAAAAATATATAAATAATCTTTGACTAAACAAAATAAATATATTCAACAATTTGTCAAGAAACCAATAAAATATTGATAAACAAATATTTACCAAATTGCCCATCACCAAAATAGTATATTCTAATAATGGACAACACTTATCACAAATATTAATAATTGTAGAAACAAAAAACAACAAGTTATTCACTAATTAAGAAGAGTAAATGTGAAGAAAAATTTACTACAACCAAGAATGGCTGGTGTTGTGTATTTTTCTTTTTTTGAGCTTCATTATATACGAATGTATTTTTTAGAGGAAAAAAATATTGCTCAGGGAATTAATATTTAATGGGTCTTTTAGTCTAAAACAAATGATTAAAAAATATATGAATTCGTTAACCTTGCATTATCCACAAATTTGTGGGTAAATAATTTGAGGATGAATGTCTTAACCTATATTAACCTTGAATTTTATTTATTTTTGGTTCCCAACAAGGTGAATGATTAAATTCACCTAGGTTCACCTAATCCACACGGACCATAAGAAAGGCTATGCTCGAGTTTAGTGTTGAAGACTTCAAGATCGTACAGACGAAGCCCAAAAGATGGTACGGACGAGTCTAGTGGATTTAGGTCTCCACCGAAGTTTTCAGAGATATCAAACGAAGCTAGCCCTCTATTACTTAGCTAAGCCAAAGCTATTGAGTCGAGCGAGCAGTTCGAGCAAGCTTTCCTTTCTCAGCTTATTTACACAATATTCTTTCTTGGCTCGTTAAAAGCTATCGAACCGAAGGAGGTTGATCGAGGATATTTCTAGACTCACTAAATGCATTTGGGATCAGGCCTCAGGGTTCCAAGTACATAAATCAGGTGGAAAGATTTAATTAATTTAACATGGAAACTTGTATTGAATCTTCAATGTAAAGATACACAATTGTAAGCTTATAGCTAATACTATGTATATATGTAGTATCTCTTATTCCATAAATGACATAATTGAGTCTCATAAATAGTTGCAAGAATCTGACTTGAATACAACAGCTTGAATGTGTAGAATGTTATTATGTTTGAGATGTCATAGTACAACAATATGCGCTCCCTACAGTTTCGAACGAACCTTTTCGATCAGTTCCCTTCGTAGTATTTTTCCAGCAGCAGACTTTGGGACACTGTTAAAGAATGTCACTTTTCTCAATCTTTTGAATGGTGCAACCTACACAAGGAAAAAGCAAAAGCAATGGCGATCAAGGAGTTGTTGACGGATCCTCAGAAAGATCTAATTTACTTCCTTCAGAACATGAAATAAAACTAATTACTGAAATATTGCAGAAGGGCATCCAAAAACATGAGGGAAGATAAAATGTGCTAATGTTGGGGAGAAAACGAAAAGAACCTCCATTTTCCCCAGAGGCAATCGATGAACGGCAATTTAATATCATAACTTAAGATTAATAACAGATGTACTTGCTCAATGAAACTATTTCAGAAAATTTACGACTGTAATAAAATGCTCACAACTCTAATTTCAAAAAAAAGTAAAAAGATTTAAGATATCTCTGGTTAGCAGTTGTACCTGATCGGCAATAAATTTCTTGACATCTTCTTCAGTAAGTGAACTGTTAGGAGAACGAACGACAAAGGCAATTGGGACCTCACCAGCTTCCGCATCTGGAAATCTGCAGGGTTTATGATTAATCCATTTTAGTGATAGTTAAGATATAAAAACCTTCAGTTCTGAGGCTATCTTGGCACATCATGAATTCATGACTTACGGGATAACAACAGCATCTAGTATTTCTTGGTGTGAAACAAGAAGACCCTCAAGCTCAGCTGGTGCTACCTAATAAACACAAAAATGTTAACACACGAGAACTGTGAGTAAAAAACTTAACAATTATGCCTTCAGTTATCAATCAGACAAATAAAATATACTCGATATCTATTGTAAAGTCTATGGAATACTTATATAACAAGGGTTAAGGAATCTAGTGACCATTGCCAAAATGTCTTAAATGCTATAAGCAGTGACATGTTGGGGGTGATAAAACAAAGGAGTAAGATGAAATAGTTGGATCTATAAAACCAAACCATATGGCCAACTTAGCAAACACTAAATTTAAGAGATGTACGTTCGGAAGATATATTGAGTATTTTGGTTGCATAAAAAAGTACTCTACCATAGATATATATCAGTCCGTTTCTATTTGAAAACAAAATATTAGCAAGATTTATAACAAAATGTTCAGTTTCGTTTATGCATGACCATCAAACAGGAATCATCTTTAAGTTTATTTGGGTATAATATATACTAGTATCATTTTATTTTGCTAAGTGATACAATTGACAAAAATAGTGAAGTATAGAAACTGTATAATAAGTTCAGATTGAGGATGCATATGATTTTGATTCCTACGTGATCAAGGAATCAGATGTTCCTTTACATCCGAATGATATCGATAGTACCAATCCCTATCTCACTGCATATTTTCCTCCCTATATGTCTGCATTATTTCTTTGGCCAATGGTTTGTGTGTATATGAACAGTCCAACGCAACAGCTATGGTGAGTGACTTTATGTCGTTATGTGATTCATAGTATGATCTCGGTTTACTTTTATTTGTAAATATAACTCCTTACCATTATCTTATGCAGAAAGTGCTGATTCATCTCGTCCAAAAGATGATCCTCAATTCGAGAAAAAACTATCAAAATCATTTATTTTGCATGTGTACCTTTGTATGCTTGCTTATGACTTTGCTAAGCACCTTAATGTAGATAATGGTCCATTAAATATAGTTTTGAAAAGACTAATGTATCTACATCTCTACTATGTAGAACAGGATACTTAAAGTTGTCATTATACATTTCTGCACAGACATGACACACCATCAATATTTCTTCGTTACACGTTATAGGCTTAAATTCTTCTTTGCATGCCATATGCTTAAGTTAGGCTACAAGATACTGTCAAGGCAAGCGTTCGCAGATTTTAAACTGAAAATAATGCGCTAACCATATATATATATAAAGAGATTATCTATTAAACATGTGCAAACAGAAACTTTACCTGATAACCTTTGTACTTGATCAGCTCTTTGATTCGATCAACTACGAAAAGCTGTCCTACTTCATCGAAGTATCCAAGATCTCCTGTATGCACCCAGCCTTGTTTATCGATTGTAAGGTTGGTGGCCTGCTTGTTGTTAAAATAACCTGAACATATTTGCATAAGGGGAACAGAATTCAGTACTTGAAAGAAACAATTATAAATACCATGATGAAGAAGAATAGAAGCCAAGTTATCTAGTATTATAAGAAGCTCAAGATAAAAACTATTTTGACGTCATAATCCCCAATAAAATACTCCCACCGCCGTATGAAGCAATTTTAAATATCGATTCTTGAATTTTTAAATGCTGAACTCAATTATTTACTACTCCGTATTTGTTTTATAATATTTGTGAAAATGTACCAAGCGCTAGCATTTGTAATGGACTTTATTAGCATGATATTCTGGATTCATATCAAAGTTATGTCTGTCAATTGAAGCTACAAAGTTAAAAAATATATTAAAGTTACAAAGTTTGTTAATTTGACCATTGAAAATCAAAGAAGGCAATCTTCATGAGATGGAGCGAGTCATTTATAGTTTCCAAGGGCATAGTGGCATACTCCTAAGACGGAATATACTTATGCTGTATCTTAACCCACTGATAGCTAATGCAAGTCCAGCAACTTGTTTCTATGAAGTCATCCATATTAATGTGTTTCTCAGAAATGGATAACGTATTTTCATCAGCAATAACAATCACGTCTTGTTAAAGCCTCAATTGGAGAACATTTGAATATAAGAAACTAGTCATTACTTTTACATAATCTGATGATTAAATTATAAAATTGATGCCTTCTGGACGGAAGTAATCCAATTGTTAAATTTGATAATTTGATAGTAATCCAATTCTATTGAAAACATACCTTGCATCATGTTAGGCCCTCGTACCCAGATTTCGCCAAGTTGACCGAGTGGAACAGGCTTCAGTTTATCGACGCTAACTATCTGACACTCTACACCAGGAACCAGAGTACCTGCTGAACCAGAATGTCTGGGGCCTGAAGTTGGATCCTCCAAGGAAACAATTCCGCAAGTTTCTGTCATACCATAACCCTGATATACACGCAATATAGCATTTCAACTTCGACAAATCATTTACAAACGAAAAAATAAAAAAGCGAAACATGCTTATCCTAAGGATTGCACAAAGAGCAAGTAATTGACAAAATTTTATATCTACGAAAACTATACTGAAGAGCAAAAGGTTACCTGAAGCACTATAGCCTGAGGAAAATTCCTAGCACACTCCTCCATTAACTCCTTCCCCAATGGTGCAGCCCCTGATCCAATCTCCCTCAACGACGCCAAATCATACTTCTTAATTATACTATTCTTTGCCAACGCCAATATTATGGGCGGAACAACCCACAAATGAGTGATCCTGAACGTCTCTATAGCCTTTAAAATCACCCCCAGCTCGAATTTACTCATGCAAACAACCGCATTTCCTCTCTGCAGCTGCGCATTCAAGATCACAGCCAACCCGAACACATGAAACATCGGCAAAACACACAAAAACACATTATGCATAACCCCAATCCTCTCCTGATCACTAGTAACCATCAAAGCCGAACAGATAAAGTTCCTATGAGTCAAAACCACCCCTTTACTCATCCCCGTAGTACCCGACGAATACAACAAAGCAGCAGTATCATTCTGTTTAGCACTCCAAAGATCACTCAGCTTCACATCCACACTCGTTCTCGAATTCACCAAATCATGAAAACGATGAACGCGTAACTTCCGGTCATCATTCTTGAATACCCCCTCTCCATTTCCCTGCCCCAGCAGCAAAATCGGCACCCCAAACGACTCAACCTTGTTCACCAACTCTTCAACAGTAATAATAAGCTTGGGCTTACAATCCTTGACCTGCTTCGACAACTCCGGAACAGTATACAAAGGATTACACGTAGTAGCGATTGCACCAATGCCCACAATGCTGAAAAAGCAAATTGGGTAGTAGATGGAGTTGGGGGCGAGGATCAAAACGACGTCGTTCTTTGAGATACCAAGTTGGGTGAGGAGGGCATGGGAGAGAGTGGAGACGAGTGTGTGGAATTGGGAAAATGAGATGGTTTGTCCAGTTTGAGAGTCGATGAGAGCTGGCTTTTGTGGGTAGGATGAGATGTTGCGGAAAAGGAAGCTGACCACGTTCAGGTTTGGGTCTTGAGGGAGGCTCAACGGCGGCCGGAGTGATCGGACTACGCCGTCGCGGCCGTACCCGGATTTCTCCATTGTTTCTGTGATATGATCGCAGCTGCTGAAATCGAGGGGATGGATTAGGATTCAGCCAAGTGTGGGCAATGTCATACTCGTCCCGTTATTTTTATACTAAAAGTTCGACACCCTCAAATTAAGCGTTATGATAGCTCCTTATCCTACATATGATGTGAAAAATTATTACCGAATGTGCCTTATCTGATTATGGAAATAGAGTTTGTCATAATTATTTTTATACTAAACGTTTGAGCCCTTCAAATTAAGCGCCATGACAACTCTCTATAGCATCGTGAGTCGTGACAGCTCCCTATCGGTATGATGTGAGAGGTTATTGCGGGATGTGTCTCGCCCAATAATCGAACTAGACATTGCTCGTTAATTACTTTTAGGTTACATGAAGAGACGAGACTGCTTGACACTTTTCACTCTAATTCTAATTCTTTACGAATTGAACTATACCTCAAAACCCTATTATTTTTATACTACATGATGGGGAGTGGGGACGACTTCGAATCAATTTGAGCTGACCTTATTTTTGTGATTGCCCCCTACTATTTCGTGTACATTTCAAATTATCTTTGAAAGCTACTAATTTATTCAAATTGTGTTCACAACTAACTTCATGTAATTAAATATTAGGCTTATCTTGTTGTTGCCCCTTATACTATTACGAAAATCTCAAATTGGCCCCTAATATATTTTTAGTGCCAAATGGCCTCTAAACTACGTTAAGTTTTAAATTGCCCCTAAATCATAATGTTACCCATGAACTAAATGTAGTGTTGTTTTAGCAAAAATGAAAATATGGAATAACACGTTTTATGAATTTTTGGGGCATTTCGTAAAAATAGCTAAACATGTGTATTATGATACCAAACTTATTAATTCAAAAGTAAATAAAAACAACACCCCAACCTTATCGTCTTGTTCCTATAACCTCCTCCCCGCCCGACACCTCCACCTACACCCAAGTTTCGACCAACCCTTTGCCCCTACCAACCAAAGCCTGTTTCCCTACCCTCCCTAAACCCTGCACAACAGTCCGCCCCCGCCCCTGCCCTTACCAGAAGGCTACGGGGCGCGACGACATTAGGCCCCCATTTTAGTGGGGTCTCAATATTGTAACAATGTATTTATATATAATATATTGATTAAAAAAATGAAAATCAATAATAATATTAATGATAATTCATTATTAATAATAGTCCATCAAAAAACATCACATGTATTAAGTAATAATCGAGTATTGATAACATAATTAAACTAACGATATTATGATGAACTTATTTTATAAGAACTAGGGAACTACTAACATAATTCGACACCAAACTACTCTTCTTCCTATATAACTAAAGTATTATTGAGTTAATTGAATAGCCTAGTGAAAAGGCTCATGCTAGTGACCAGAAGATCCTACGTTCGAAACTCGCCTCATCGCTAATTTACAAAAGAAAAAGAAAAGGAAAACTAAAGTATTATTAATTCATGCTTGTTCTCTTCAAAATTGTTGAAGTAATTCAATTTCAATAAAGATGTGGATTCTTTTATTAACAATTGTGCATCAAATAATGCTTGGAGATATTGTTTTGTGCAGTCTTGTAATTGATATTTTTTTTCAATTAATAAAAATTAGATGTTGGATCACAGTTTAGCTTGTGCGAATTTGTTGATAGTATTTATAACATCTATTTTTCTATTAATTTTTACATAAACTCATTATGATAATACATTATTTGCAAACATGAATCAATCTATGAGTTATTGTAGAAAATAGGGACAATAAGGAAATAAACCATCCAAACTTGACTATGTGTTACTCTTGTTTGGCTTAAATTCTTCTTGCCTCCTGAATTTCGATGAAATGGACAATTTGCCCCCTGAATTATCGAAATTGATCATTTTGCCTTCCGAACTACACGAACTGGTTATTTTGAGAATTTCCTCCACTTTTCACATTAAAATTGACAGCTTTTAAGTTTTAATGAATGACAAAATCGAAATTGAAGATATATTAGGCTTTTGTGGTCAATTTCGATAGCTAAGATATATATTGACCTATTTATAACAAATGAAATTTTTATAGAAAAAATTCATTAAATTAAATTAGAGTTGACCATTTGTTTGCATCATAAATTTGATACGAAAATATTGGTAAAATATATTTCCTTATTAGTTTTTGTTATTTCTAATTTTACTTCCGAACGTATAACCCAAAAGCAAACAATACAAAAACCATTATTAATTGTACTCCTATTTGGTTAGGTTTAGAAACAAATACTTAGCTAGTTATTTGGGGACAATCAATGCTTGCGTAATAATAATCATTAAATATTTCACAATTAATAATTATAAAAAATGGTCGTCAAAGTATTTTTTTTAAATTTATAAATGAAGATTTTAGTATAACTAATTTTAAACTAATTTGCTTAACATTTTTCCTTACATTTAGGAAAATTTGAGAAGATGCAGCTTAAAGAACTTCTAATTCCCCATTCCTCAATTAAATGGATAAAAATAAAGGAAATTTCTTATATACCGGAGCCTGTTTTTCCGGAACGGTTCCGGACAATAAAATTGAACCGTTAGATTAACATTCGACGGTTGAGATTAAAATTGAAATTAACTAACAGTTAACTATGGTTAAATCTAAAACTTTCCATCTTCCCTTCCACTTCCCTCCCATCTCTCATTTGTCCCGCAGAGTTCACCACTACTACCATTAAATTGCATAATGGGTTGAAAAATAATTTTAACACACAAAAACAAGAACAGCCATATTTCCGCTCAAAGAAGCTTATTTGAGAAACAACTTGACAGAGTCCATCTACATAGAACAAGCGTTTGTTGGAGGCCAAGGATTTACATTTTACACAAAGTCTTCGACTTGTATTTATTAAACAGAGGTCACGAAGCATCTCGACTATATAGCAAAATTTTCAACAGGCCGCAGTAACTTGATGCATCTAAGACCATTAATACATGCGGAAAGATTGTCTTTATAGTCTTGTGTGGAATATATAAAAATGAAGCAGTTGAATTTTTGTCAGAAATATTAGACTGTGAATTATACCGAGAGGGGAGGGAATGGGGATGGAAACGAGTATTATCATCATATGTCAGGAAGAGATAAAAATGGTATAGTAATCTTATTTAATTATAGTTAAATGTTGACTAGCTTTAATATCAATCTGAGCCATTGGATTCTGATCTAACGGTTAAATTTTATAGTTCGGAACCGTTCCGGAAAAATAGACTCCGGAATATAAAAATAAAAGCTAGAGCTCAAGCTTGGAATAATAATGTGTGGAGGAAGAATGGGGAAAACCTAAACTAATGAGAGGTAGAAGAAGAAAATGAAGGGGGTATTTTTAACAAATATTTTTATTAAGGGCAAAATTGAAAGTTCGGGGAGAGTACTCAAATTCAAAAAATTAAGCAAAGAGGCAAAAGTTAAAAAAAAGAAAAAAGAAAAAAAGTAAGAGAGGGAGCATTCTTCCAATTTTCTCCTAAATCTAATACTGTATTATTATTAAAAGTCAAACTTTACAATTTGGGACTAACTAAATTATTAATTCCGACTTTCTACAGGCTGTGTACATTCATTAAGTAGACCATATAACATGGAGTTTACTATGTGTTGGTCTTATTTTATGAAAGTAAATGCAAAAGATTCATGCTACATTTAGTATTATTATTGTAGATCTGATTTTAGACTGATAGTTATATGATATCTTGTTATATTTGTTTTAATATGTATTTTTGAAATATCAATTTTTTTATAATCTTTACTTATGTAAATTTAAAAATATTTATATTTGAATTCGTATATTGGTGATCGTAAAAGACAGTTGTGACTCTATCTCATTTTGATAATTAGTTCATTTATATATACAGAAATTAGGGGGAATTACGAGTTTTTTTAACGAAGATCCATGTTCTCCAATTTCCTTATTATAAATGCATCAATATTAAATATAAAAATATACAATTCGTTAAGGTTACATGATGAGTAATGGAGGTTATTTTTAATATCAACAAATGTCATTTTATGATTGGTTAGAAAAGATCATGGGC